>ML815000.1:5313-38352 GCA_009831015.1 Picea engelmannii | reverse complement strand
GCCCTTTCCTCTATCCTTTTGTCTTCCCCTGTTCTCCATGTTCAACGCATTTCCTGATGTCTCACCTATGCTTTTCCATCGCATTTCCTCACTAAGGATAACACCAACAACATCATCAAATTTTAAAGTATTTGAACCAGAGAAAGAGTTACTTACAGCCATGACCAAGCCATTCCAGCTTTATGGCAATGAGCACAAGATTAGAAGAGCCCTAACCTCATCATCAAAGTCCACTTTTACAGAACTTAGTTGATTAGTAGCCGTATTAAATTCATTTAAATGATCTGCAACAAACCCACCTTCTGACATCTTCATATTAAATAATCTCTTCATTAGAAATACCTTATTCGACACCGAGGGTTTTTCATACAATTTGGCCAACGCATCCATCAAACCCTTCGTTGTCTTTCCTTTGGAAATATTGAAAGCCACCGATGCTGCCAGGCTCAGCCGTATCGTTCCTAGAGCCTTTCTGTCAAGAATCTCCCATTCTTCGTCCTTCATGGCCGCTGGCTTCTTTGCTACTCTGCTTAATGGTAGGAATAGATCCTTCTGATATAAATAGTCTTCCATCTGCATCTTCCATAACTGGTAGTTTTGGCCGTTAAATTTCTCAACCCTAAACTTTCCATCTTCTGACATTGCTCCCACTCGAACCAAGAACCCTCTTTTCCTGCGAGTTACCTTATGCTCTGATACCAGTTGTTAGAAAAACAGGACCGCGGAGCAATAAAACAAATGCAGAAACAAAACAAAGAAGACACACAATACAAGAGAGACACAGATTTACGTGGTTCACCCAGTGTGGGCTACATCCACCAGAGAAATTGCCAGGTCCTTCCTTTATTATTATCTAGCAAATGAAGAGATACAACCTATAACAAAACCCATTGTAACTTCCTCTTCTTTCTCTCACAGTCTCCTCTCTCAGAATACAATATTCACCATCAATCATAGCCTTAATACATTTCCCTCATAAAAGAGGGTTTCCTTCTAGGGCAAAAAACCCTAACATAATCTCTACCGTTAGATCTGCGACCTTATAATGAACGGTCCAGATTTACAATGAAATTACAATATACTTTTACAAGTCAATTTTTGCTTCGGGGGCTTCGCCCTCGAACCTCGCTGGGGGCCCGCTTGCCCCCAGACCCCCCAGCTGGGGGGATAGGCCCCCCGGACCCTGCAGAGGGGGTACCCCCCTTCTGCACTCCCCCGCGTGGAAGAGTGTACATACTTATGGGGTGTAAATACTTCATGGGGTATAAACATGGCTGAAAGCAAGGACCTCTGAATCAGGAAGATAATCAGGCTCCACAACCAACAATTGTCAAAAGCCAGCATCCAAATTTTATGGTCCTTATACCATGCTCAAGCATGTGGGACAAGTCATCTATCAGTTAGATTTGCCCAGCCATTCGAAGCTACATCTTGTTTTTCATGTTTCATGCTTAAAGAAGGTGATTGAAGCTAAGTGCCAAATTCAAACCAACCTTCCAGAGTTAGCTGAAGAAGGATCCATTTGGCTACAGCCAGAAGCATTTTTGGACCAGCGTGAGCATCGCCTACATCAGAGAACCATCACGGAAGTGCTAGTCCAATGGAAAGATACAACTCCAACAGACGCCACTTGGGAACCAACTACCATTCTACAACAATTTCCTCATCTCAAGCCTTGAGGACAAGGCTATTTTTAAGGGGGCAGACATGTTAGGGTCCTAACCTGCACATAGGTAGAACAATATATTCGGATGTAATAAAGGTCAATATTAATAAGGAATTTCAATAAAATAGAATAAGGTGGATGTAAGAAGACCTAATAGAAGCTTTCGCTTCTCGAAGCATCTTCCTCTAGATGCTTCTTTTTAGTATGAATAGGAGTCGAGGGTATGAGAACCCTAGCTTGGATATTATTGTAATAGAGCTCTTCTCAACTAGAGGTTTCCCCCTCGAAGAAGCCCATGAACATTTATTTCAGATTTAAAGTTCTATTTATGTTGTTATTCTTATATCATTTCAGTGTTATTGTGGTGAATGTTTTGGTTATATTGTTGTTATTCTTCCATTACTAGCATTTTATTTCTGTTATGCATACATTTTACAACTGGTATATTACAGAATTCATGTTTTATGTAAAAATGCATTTGGATCCTCATTGTACTCATCTTCTTGCAAATGAGCATAGCCGTCACATCTCCTCTCAGAGATAAGCTACCACCATTCTAACAAGCTTGTTTTAGTATGCATTTTACAATTTCTACATATTTATTATTTAACAGAAGTCAAGTTTTATTGTATCTTTGTTATTATTCACTATATCTCTATGTTAATATTATAGATCTGTGTTTTCATTTAGTTCCTCTCATAAATCTCGATCACTTATATTATAAAATGTGCAACCTGGTTCAGAGGATGAAAGTTCCTCCAAACTATTGTCTTGTTGTTCTAGATCTCAACAACAAGCCACCCTCGATCAGGGGCTATGAATCCACAAGAGGTAATGGTCCCTAAGGCTAGCTAATGTCCCCCTCCCAATAGTCAATCTTACAACTAATTCCAGTCCACTAGTTATCTTCCCCTCAACCTACACAACCCAAGGGATGGAATCCCCCTTCTCACAATGCCTCAGGCCTTTCCACTCCCCTCTAGGGTTTCCGCACAGGTTGGAAAAGAATTCTACTTGTTGAGACCTCAAGAATTCTACAACTACAAGAAAACAATTCCTAGCAACAAAACATGTGCTTCCTTGGATGAATTTCGAACAACACGTTACTCCTATGCACATAGCCTATTTTTCCATGATATTATAGCTCCAAACAGTTACCAAACATGCCCACAACAACCACCTTGAAGCTTTAGGACTCAAAAATTCTTTGTTGGCCAAAAAACATCATGAAAAAATAACTCTCCATGTAAAAACGCAAATGTGTAATTACGGTCTCCTCCCTATATGAATTCCCCCTCTTTCTCTTTCTCTCTTGATTTGCACTCCTCATCAAGTTGATTTTACTAAGCCCCCATGCTCTCAATAACTATGAGATGTGAATAGCACACCCACCCTCTTACATGAATTCAATGATTGGGATCTATAACACTCAACTAAATCCTTCTGCTGAAATGACAAAACCCATAAATACCAAACCTTCTTGTAGAAACCTACATTTCTTCAATTTTGCATAAAGTTGATGTTTTCTCAACACATTCAACATTATTTTTAAATGTTGCAAGTGATCTTCTTTGTTGTTACTAAAAACTAGGATGTGATCAAAATAAATGACAAAAAAAATACCAATATAAGGTCGAAGCACAATATTCATCAATTGCATGATAGTAATAGGTGCATTGGACAACCTGAATGGGATCACCATCCATTCATATAGTCCATCCCTGGTATTGAAGGAGTTTTTACATTCATCGCCTTCATGAATCTGGATCTAGTGGTATCCACTTTGTAAATCAATTTTACTAAAATATTTAACTCTAGCTAGCACATTCATCATGGCGTCCGCGCACACTATAAGAAACCAATATTTGATGGTAATTTTATTGATTTCTCTACTATCTGTGCACATCCTCCACATATTATCATTTTCTAGAGTCAACAATGTCAGTACAACATAGGGACTCATCTTTTCTCTTACACACCTTTATTTATAAGTTTTGATACTTACCGGTTGAGATTTGCATGTTGTGTAGGACTCATCCTATAGGCTCCCTGATTAGGTAAAGGTGGTCCTGGGATTATATCAATGTGATGTTGAATATCCCTTTTTGGTGGAAGACCATCAGGTAGTTCATCGGGGATAACATGAACATATTATTTTAGTAACTTGGCCACTTCAACAAGAATTAGTATGTCTTCCCTGACCCATTTTTTCACTATTAATGCATAGTAGACTGATGTCACCTTCATTTCCTTAACAAGCTCTCTTTCTGACAACATATTCTCAGTTTTCCGCTCATCCTTAAGGGGAAATAGGATGACTTTCGATCCATCCTTCCAAAAAGTGTAGGTATTATTTTCTCCATCATGCATGACTTTTATATCATATTTCCATGGCCTCCCCAATAACAGATGACATGCATCCATCATAATGACATCACACCATAATTAATATTTATAAGTCTTACCGATGGAAAACTTGATCAAACATATTTTATTAATGGTGACTTCATTCCCTTTTTTGAACCATGCAATTTGGTAAGGATGGGGATGGGTTTCATAGCGTAATTTCAACTTATCTACCATCTCTTTGGAAACCATATTCTCACAACTTCCACTATGTATAATAACTTGACATAACTTTCCCCCGGAAGTGCATCTAGTTCAAACAATATTTGTCCAAAGCCAAGAATCTTCATTTTCGCTACTCTACATTTTCTCTTTTTCAGGAATCACCATTTACCTTTATATCATGATATTATTCCCCATATCTGGTGGGACATCAAATTCATCTCCTTCTTCTTCAATCATATCTTGTACCAAGTTTAAACTAGGTTGTTTCCCTTGCTTCGGCTATTGCATGTTATAATTTGGTCATTCAAATGCTCGATGACCCTCTTCACCACACTTGAAACACACATTTAGGGTCCTCCTCTGCCACTACCATAACCTCTACCCGTCTAAAATTCTCTTCCTCATGGTTGACTTAGGTTACCTTGTTGAGTATATTCTTGTTTCTCAACTCCTTGGGATGATTGTCTTTTTCCATAGTTAAAACCACCCCATGAGGTAGATGATGTACCCTCCTTGCTCCTCTATTCCTTTGAGAAAAATTTTGTTGTTTTTTTCCCTCATCCTTTAAGGATAATTGATATTCCTCTTCCACAATGCGAACCCTATGCATGCACAATTCATCTTGAATAGAAAATTTTAAACAATTCACATACCTTGCATCCATTTTTCATCAGTTTCCTAGTGATCCACACAAATGGACAACTGGTAAAACTCATTTGTGATTTCCTCCACTGTGGACAAGTTTTGATTCAAGTTATAAAATCTACAAAAAAGGGACTCGGCATAGTCAAGAGGAAAACAATTTTCTCGCAAATTTTTTCCATCTTGCTCCAGGTCCTAATTTTGTCTTTTCTTTTTTTTTTTCCCTATTTTTTTGCACATGATCCCACTAGATCATGGCGTGACCCTTCAACTTGGTGCATGAAAATTTTACCTTCTTTTCCTATGTCTTCAACTTCCATTCAAAAATATTTTCCATGTTCTTCATCCAATCTATCAACCCATCTAGTTTAAGACTCCCTACATATTCTGAAACTTCCATTTTGATCCCATCATTTCTCCCTTCTAGAGCCCTGGGCATCCTCTCTTCAAAATTCACACGCTCTAATTGTTCTTCTTCATGTTGTGTATGTTGATCTACATCTCCTCAATCTGTCTCCTCATCGAACACTTCTCTTTGTATTATTATATGACTATACAATCACATTTGTGAGATTTTCTACTTGCCTTTGGAGGTTTTGCATGTCTCTATGCATCTGGGAAAGATACCATGCTCTTCCTCTTCCTCTCCCAACCATCTTCATTCTTTGATACCAGATGATGTAGCTAATAAACTTCGATTCATTTATGAGATCTAAAAACCATGCAAACCCACGAGAAATGAAAATAACTCTCTTTTTATTCCTTCTCCATCCTAACTATTACAATGGAAGTTCAACCCCTTATAATTATTATATGATATTTTCGAAAACAACTAATTTTAGAAAATTCTCGCATGACTCTAAAAATGACCAATAACTAAAAGATAACTAGAGTGACACTATTTGTCAACTTTCTTTTCTGATTAGTTGCATAAACTAAGATATAACTGATAATTACTAATTTAAAAATTCTTGTAAAAAAACTAAAACCCTAATTTGAGGCCTTATATGAAGGAATCTGGCCCCAGAAAAGTGTCGAAACAATGTCTGATTTGAAGGATCAGATATACATGATAGTGAACTCTTCGATACACAACTCCCTATAATTTCATCCCAAATGGATAACTGAGTCAAAATTTATGGCCCTCGAATATCCATGCATCACCACTCCTTGCTACAAATCGAATGGCCTATACTACATATTGCTAGTGAAGAAACATTGTATACAAAAAATAAATTGAACGACCTATACAACAAATCACCAATGAAGAAACAATAACATCAACATCCCAAGGTGAACTATGCAATGAGGTGACCATAATTCCCTCCATCTCCAAGTATATTTTCATAGAGCAATCCAACCACATGATATGTATTTCCAATACCCCACTACTTAATTAATTTCTCCTCTAGATTCATTTTCAAGGAGTTACTACTTTAATACAAATATCCCATGCATACCATCCATTAATGAGCATGCTGGAATAAATAGGATGATTGTCACAAAATTTTTATGATATATGCACATATGTATGTGTTCCTCTATTCATTCAAGCTTACAACACTCCTACTAGTCATCTTTTCTCCCCAAAATATTAGTGAAAAGGAAGCCATCCTTTTATCTCCACCATCTATCATGTTGTAGAAGCCTTGCAATATGAAATCTTTGATCTTTCCTGTGTGGAGAAGTCTAATTTATCCCCTGACATATTTTTCCTAACTTCTAAGTATGTTATTTATTTAATAATATCAATATACTTAAGAAATGGTGATTCATTATATCAAATCATATTCTCGTGTCATTGGATCTTAAGGATATTTCCAAAACAAATCAAGTATGATCATCTCTTATGATCCATATTGGATAATGGAAATTTAAGGGGAAAATATTTATTTTATTCTCATTCTTATCTTTTGGAAAGAAGAACAAGGAGTTTGTAGTTCTATGGAGAACGACAGATGACACATTCACCCTGAAGATCAATTCCACTCCAGAATCAAGGTATACTTGTATATATTATCTTTGTAAGTTTACTTGTATTTTTCTTGTAAATATGTGCATTTTTGGTAGAAGTTGGCACCCTTTATTTCTTGAATTTGAATTATAAATTCTAATTATTAAAGGGTGGAGTTAAAAGAAACCATGTGAGGTATGTGATATGGCTCGAATTGATGAACTATTAGAATTACTAAAAACTCTAATACCATCTTTTATGGACAATACAGTCACAACTGACATAATAACTCTCATTGATGTTCTAACCTATTTACAAGATTTGAAGGACAAAATCAAATTTCTCCATCTTGAATCACAAATCCAACAAGAAGAAATACAACAAAAGAATATGCAGCATTCTGAACTATTCCTTGTTCAAACCGATGATCTATTCAAAAAATATGTTGATTTAGATCAATAGCCAGTACATAAGCAACTCAGTGATCCAACTTAAGATATGAATGCAGATGAAGTTCAACTTCCTATTTCCAAGACAAACATCATACCTTGGGAATAAATTAGTCACAACAAGTATAGAAAAAGTATATGATATTAAAAGGAAGTCACCTTTCATATTCTTGATTATGCCATGCCGTTCGAATTCCAGAGTGTTGGATTAATTCAAGAAAGTTCATATTCAACTGCTCCAATTCAAGAGCAGATTTCGAAATGCCAACATTGTTCGCGATTTGTCCATGTGGAATATTAGTTCTTCGATCTTCATCCTTGTGAGCATTGTGGAAAACACAATCATCCTTAGGAAAGATGTTCTAAATAGAAGAAACCTGCAAGAGTAAACAACCACTATGGGTGGATGAATGCTTGGAAATGGTCATCAAAAATCAAAAAGATATCTCAATCATATCATAGAATTCACTCTCGAGTATTGACACATGTTGTAGTGGAGAGATTTGTATCTTCTCACCTTGTACCTGACAGGGGGGAACAACATCAGTGATTGACAGTCAGGCTTCAAGTTTTGAAGTCTTATCAAATGAGTAGTATCAAGTGGGTATGGAAAATGAGCATGAATTGGTTTGTGGTAATCCAAAACCACCAGATTGGTTTGTGGTTTTCCTTAAACCATCATTTAGTAGAAGGCTTACAACTTTTTCTAGACAACGATTTTTGGTTTTCCGTAAACCTCCACTTAGTATAAGACTTTCAGCTTCTACTAGACCACAACTTATGGTCATCTTTAAACCAACATTTGAGAACACTCCCAATTAACATAAGACATCAAATTCAACTTCTAGCTAACTTAGAAAATGTTCCGAGAACCCTTGAGCCTCGAGTCAAGTTCGAGAGTTTGTGGTCATCTTTAAGCCACCATATTGGTTTGTGGTATTTCTTAAACCACCACCACCATTTAGTAGAAGACATCAAGTTATGCTAGCTATTTGGTTTGTGGTCATCCAAAAACCACAAGATTTAGAGAGCACATTCAACCATTGGCAATTGCACACTTCCAGACTTTGGTTGTCCACCTTCGTATTTCAGCTCTTGCCTTGGACTCACTTACACCCCTTCAGATTAAGGGGGGAATGTTGGAAATATAATTCGTTAGGGTTACAAACTTGGCTAAATATGAATAATCAGGTCATTGTGATGTCATCAGGAGTCCAAGATAGCACTTGGAATATGAATCCAAGTGTCACGTCAATGTACGTATACATGTATCATATTGATGAATAAATCACTTCATGCCTATCTTTATCTTTTGTGTTTAACAATCATAAGTAAAGCATGAGTAAAGAGAGAGATACTTAATGAAATAACACATATATTGACAACAAATTATAAAAATTTCTTGGACCACAACAAATGTTTATCAGTCCAACGAATAAACATATCAAAGGGAAGGAGAAATTCAAAGCACAAAAGGGAATTTTAATGTCAAGGAGCATACAAAACACAAAAGAACATCTTTAGATTGAGGGAACTCTCCAAAGTTGTGTTTCAAGTTCTCAATTGAGAGTGTTAATTCAACATAAATAATCTTGCAAAAAAAACTTGCAAACCTTCAACTACTAAATTCCTAGCTACATCTACTTTTTTATATATATAATGTTTTTTAGTTCATTGTAATGGTATATTTTTAGATTTTTTCTAAAACTAATATTCATATGTAATTTTGGTGAATTAAATAAACAAAAATAAAAATATATATCTATAAATTTATAATAAAAAAAAATTATGATTCACTGAGTGTGTTTTCTTAAAAAAAGATATTTTTAATTAAAATATAGAAAAATACATAAGCACTACTACATGTAGATTATGTTTATCAAAAGTATTAAAGAAAATTATTATTTTACAAAAAATTATATGTTCAATATCCTTTTATAGTTTTTAAAGATATAGTGCAAATAAAGAGTGGATTTGAATATATATATATATATATATATATANAGAGAGAGAGAGAGAGAGAGAGAGAGAGAGAGAGAGAGAGAGAGAATTTGGAATCCTCTTTGATTGAATTGTTCCAAATTCTTATCATCGCTAATGTTGTAGTTCTTATCCATTGGAACGACTACATAATCCGGTCTGTTGATTTGCTTGTTGTTTCATGAGATTTTGTGTCATGGTCAGGTTGTCCTTTAAGAGTTGGAGAACTTGTTGTTGATGCTTGATGTGATCTTCCACTGCTTGAACCTTATATTTTTCTTTCAGAGAAGAAGTGATGGAAGGTGGGTGATATCCATAGAGTTTCATAAATGGTGTCATTTTTATTGTAGTATGAAAGGAAGTGTTATATTTTTTATTAATTGAGTTGTTTGTCATTGATGTCAACCCTTGAAGAAAGTCCGGTAGCGAATTCCAGTAGCACAAAGGTTTGGGTAATGGACCCAAGTTTGTTTTATGTATAATGGTATGATTTTTGATATATTTGTAGGTAAGACTATTCTAGATGGATAGTACATGTCATGTCATTTCTGGTGGTATGTGGAACGTCACATAACTCCTCATGGTTTGAGAGTTATGGCCTTACAAAGTTGGAAGACCCTCATATGTGGGCTTGAAGCCCCAAAAGGTCAAAGAAGTCAAAGTGCTTGCAAACAAGAAATTATTCAAATAATAAAGTGAAGTGACAAAGTCAAAGAGGATTATTTAAATAATAAAGTGGAGTGACAAAGTCAAAGAGGATTATTTAAATAATAAAGTCAAGTGACAAAGTCAAGGAGGATTATTTAAATAAGAAAGTAAATGGAGAACTTTCTAATTATGGAAAGTGGTTATAAGAAGGTTAACTCTAAAATGAGGAAAATAGGTTAAGTAGTCAAGTGGTTATTGGATATATGGACAAGTGGAAAATTGAGAAAAGTTGGACATAGGTGATTATGTGGACAAAGTGGCTATGTGGACAAAGTGGTCTAGAAAATGCTTCTAAGGAAACTACCTGAAAGTATAAATAAGAGGCAAGGCTCTCTCATTTCAATCACACTTGAGCATATTGAATATCTATAGGTGACTGAGGTAAAAAAATGATATCTAAGTTGAATTTCAGAGGGAAGGTGAAGTAAAGAAGGCCGAAATTCAAAGGAGGATAAATTCTTATGATGATGCTTTCTAAGGTATGTTATTTACATGTCATCTCACCATTTTTCCAATAATGTTTTTCTAGAATGATTCAGACCGTGAAATTGGGAGGTCATTGAGGAAACATATCCAAGTAGCTATGGTACTAATTTCAACTTGTGGCTCGTTGTATTTTTGGAGTTACACTCTGTGGAAAATAGGGTTTGTGGCTAGTCATGAAACTAGTCTAAAACAAGTGTTTCAGGTAAAAATGTCATAACTTCTTCATAATAGATTCAAATTCAGTAAGACCAAATGTGTTGGTTAGACTATAGTCTGTAGTATTTTTTGTACAATTTTCATATCCATACAATAGATATTCTATGTGGGGCACGTTGTACAAGTTCGCTCTCTAAAATAAGCCAGAATTCAACAAGGTATGCCATTTTTTCTATAACTCCTTTTTAGAGAGGTGCCAAGTAGTGACACCTAGAGGAATTGCATAAAACACACTGAAAAACATTATGTACTACTTTTAGATATTTATTCATTACATGTACACATTTATTATTATTTCAAGTTAGGGTTGTTGACTAATCCAAAACTAGTCATGTGAGACTAAAGTAAAGTTTGATGAAAATGCTAGTCTCTTGTTGTTAAAGTTAAGGAATGTTTGTAGGTATGTGATCATATACACCAGGTCTATTACAGAGTTACAAACCAGATTTGGATGATGAAATTGATGATGGATTTTGATTAAGGTTTAGGTACATGTTGGTGCATGGTTGATGCACTTATTTATGGTACAAGTTGATTACAGGTTGAGGTATAGGTTGATGCATGGTTGATGCATGGTTTAGGTTATTGGTATAGGTTGTTTGGTGCAGGTTTATTGGTACAAGTTTACATCAGTATATCTCACAGTGATAGTGTGAAAGTGGTTCCATCATTCTACTTATACGTCAGGGTGGTTGGACAGGGAAAGGACAGGTGGTTGTAGCCACCTTCCAGTTGTAGCCAGAGAAAATAGGGGATTGTAGCCTTCTTCTGTTTATAGCCAGAGAATTGGGGAGTTGGAGCTTCCCTTAGGTTGTAGCCTGAGAAACTAGGGGGTTGGAGCCTCCTTCCAGTTGCAGCTGGAAAACAAAGGAAGTTGGTGCTTCCAATGAATTTAATTCTTCAAGACATATTATAAAAAGCATTACGTGGTTTTCTCCCTCTTTGGGTTTCCTTGTAAAAAAGCTGGTTTACTGTGTATGTGTATGATTGTTCATTTGTTCATTGTTTATTTCCTCTGAAAATATTGGATGATAATGCTACATTGATATAACACTTGCATTATATGATTAAAAAGGATTAAGTTTCTCTATTACTGATTCACCCCCCCTCTCAGTAATCCAACAATTGGTATCAAAGCAGGTTCCTTCAGAAATCAGTTTAACCACTGAAAGGTAGATCATGGAGAGAAACATGTATAAAAATGGAATACCACAGTTTGATGGAAAAAAGTATTCATTTTGGATCATAAGGATGAAGACATATATACAGGCACAGGGATTTGAAATTTGGCAATCAATTGTAGATGGATACACAGCACCAATAGTTCCACCGACAAATGACAAAGTAGTGAAAGTCGGTCAAAATAATACCAAAGCCACAAATGCACTTATGAATGGTCTTGGAGAATCGGTATTCACCAAAGTTGCACATTGTAAATACGCTAAAGAGATTTGGGACAAACTTCGAAATATTTATGAAGGAGATTCAAAATTCAAAGCAGCAAAGCTTCAAACTTACAGAGGTCAGTTTGAACAACTAAAGATGAAGGAAGATGATAACATTGTAGCTTACATTTTACGAGTCAATGAAACAGTATATGAAATCTTGGGATTAGGAGAAGAAATCAAAGAATTTGTAATTGCTAAAAAGGTACTAAGATCTCTTCCTATGAGATTTGACCCTAAGATATCATCACTAGAAGAAAGAGCAGCTCTAAACTCAATAAGCATGGGTGAACTACATGGAATATTCACAACATATGAAATGAGAACTGAACAGGAAAATCCAGATATAAAAGAAGTAGCCTTCAAAGCATCCAAAAGGTCAAAGAAAAATGGAAAGGAAAAAGAAAAGGAACATAGCAGCAACAGTGAAGTCTCGAAAGATGGTGAAGAAGAGACCAACTTTGTTAGAAGATTGAACAAGGGAACCAACAATAGGTATAGAGGTAAGCTTCCTTTGATTTGTTTTAATTGTGATGGTATTGGTCATTTTTCTAACAAATGTCCTCATAATAAAAATAAAAATTATGAAGGTTACTCAAATAGAAAACAAACATATAAAGACAAAAGAACCAAAAAGAAATTTTTCAAGAAAATCTTATGCACCAAAGAAGACATCTCATCATCAGATGAAGATGAAGTCAGTGACAGTGAGACAGAAAGAGTTCTATTCATGGAAGTAGAAGAATCTGATAAATAAGACTCTGAAGAAGAATATGAAGAGGCCGAAGAAGAATATGAAGAGGCATAAGTTGACTACCGAGAAGAATTGTTGTGTGCCATAGAAGTTATCAGAAGAGAAAACAAGAAAAACAAGAAACTACAAGCGGAACTAGACAAGAAAGAAGACACTCAGGAACTAGAAAAATTGATCACAAATTTGAAATTTCAAATTGAAGAAGATAAAATAATTGAAGAAGCACTCAAAGAACAACTAGAAGGAAGAAACAAGATCATTGGAAATTTGGAAGCAGAAATTGTCACATTAAGAAAGGATCTTCAAAAGAAAAATATGCAGAACAACTCAAAAGTTTTGAATGACATTATCAGCAGTCAAAAACCTCATCATGATAAGTCCATACTTGGATACAATCAGACAGAAAAGGGATCAAGCTCCAAAACAACAGAACAAGAAACATATCCAAAAAGCTATGCAGAAAAAATCAAACAGGATAGAAAGGTGTACAAAGAAAATTACAGGGACACTCCTCCACGAAGAAGATTCAAATTTTAGAATCAACAACTGACAGAAACAGATAGGCCTCAGAAAGAAGAAGGATTCATAAGAGTACCTCCTTTCAGAAGATCTTCAACTCCTAGGTATAAAACCATCTTGTTTGGTTTATGTTATGCATGTAATAATTTTGGACGTAAATATCTAAATTGTAGAGCTAAAAACAAGAACATAAACAACTTTGAAAGTCATACACAAAAGGGTTATCCAAGAAGGCCTAGTGAAACACAGAGAAGAAGTTACAACAGGTTTAAATATTTGATCACTAAAGTGGAATGCTACAAATGTAACAACTTTGGACACATGTCCAAAGATTGCAGAATGATAGTCCCTCCTAGAGAACCACAACATAACAACAATAGTCATAGACAAAAACTCATAAAAGGACATGGATAAGAAAGCAGAATCAATATAGAAATGAAGAATGCACACTCGCTCTACAAGCTAAGTAGAAGAAACGTGGTTGGTATGTTGACAGTGGTTGTTCAAAACACATGAAAGGTGATAGAGACAAGTTTCTTACATCAAGAAAGGAAAGAGATGGATCAGTCTCCTTCGAAAATGATGATTCAGCGAAAATCATTTGAAAAGGCATAGACATAATTGGGAATAAGAATACCAAGGCATAAAATGTTCTACTACTAGAAGATATGAAACATAATCTTCTAAGTGTGAGTCAAATGTGTGACCAAGGTCATAAAGTTACTTTTGATTCACAAAAGTGTGAGATAAGAAAAGAAGGTTCAGGAAAATTGATTGCAACAACTGCGAGAACTTCAAGAAACATATATGTATTAAGTGAAATTGGAAATGAAAAGTGTTTCCTAGGAAAGGAAGATGAAATTTGGCTATGACACAGAAGAATGGGTCATGTACATTTTGATAACCTTGTCAAAGTTAGCAAAAGGGAAGAATTTAGAGAAATGCCCCAGATCACGAAACCAACCAACACTTTATGCAAGCATTGTCAACAAGGAAAGCAAACAAAGACCAAGTTTAAATCAAAAGAATATTCAACGACAAGACCACTAGAAATTGTGCATATTGATCCATTTGGACCAACTACAACAAAGACTTTAAAATTTTAGAAATACTTTGTGTTATTAGTTGATGATTATACAAGAATGATTGTAGTTTTCTTTCTCAAGAATAAGTCAGAAGCTTTTGAAAACTTCAAGGTCTACAAGGAAATGGTTGAAAATGAAATGGATTCAAAAATCAAATGCTTGATATATGATAATGGAGGAGATTTCAGTTCAAAGGAATTTATGGACTACAATAGCAGACATGGAATAAAAAGGCAATTCTCTGTTGCTAGGACACCTCAACATAATGGAGTTGTTGAAAGAAAGAACAAGACAATACATGAAATTTATCGAACAATACTAATGGATTCCAAATTGACAGATATATTTTGGACACATGAAGTGCATACAACAATTTACATTCAAAACATGATAATGCTCGGAAACAACACTGAAAAAAATCTCTACGAGCTATGGAAAGGAAGACCAACAAATGTGAAGCACTTCAAAGTTTTTGGAAGCAAATGCTACATCAAAAGAGAAGATGGGAAAATGGGAAAGTTTGAATCTCATGTGGATAAAGGAGTACTTGTTGGTTACTCAAGTACAAGGAAAGCATACAAGTGTTACAACTTGAGATTGAACAAAGTTGTGGAAAGCATCAACGTAACAATTTATGAAATAGGTAGACAAGAATTAAAGGAAGAAGAAAATGAATCAATGGAACAGCTTTACGGAGAAGAAACAGAAGATGAAAAAGATGTAGAAGGGGAATATGAAGAGGATCTGACTGAAGAAGAAGAGCAAGTTCATCAAGTGGCTCCAAAGACATCTAGCAAACGAGTATAGGAGAATCATCCTTCAAATCATATTATCAGAAACAAAGATGCAGGATTTGAGACTAGAAGAAGAATCCGTTCACCAGAACAAACGCCCCTAGCACTCTCATCTATGATTGAACCAACATGTTTTGAAGAGGCCAGCAAGAATGAATTTTGGAATAAGGCCATGGATGAAGAATTGGATCAAATAGAGAAAAATGACACTTTGGAATTGGTTCAAAGACCAAAGGATAAGAATGTGATCGGCACAAAGTGGGTATACAAGAATAAATTGAATGAAGATGGACATGTTACAAGGAAAAAAGATAGATTGGTATGTAAAGGATATGCACAGTTTGAAGGAATCGACATTGAAGAGACATTTGCCCCAATTTCCAGAATGGAATCAATCCGTCCGCGTTTAGCTTATGCATGCTCCAAAAATATTAAAGTGTATCAGATGGACATAAAATCAGCTTTTATGAATGGGGAACTTGAAGAATAAGTTTACATTGAACAACCAGAAGGATTTTAGTTGTCAGAGAACGCAGATTATGTGTGTAAATTAAAGAAGGCCTTGTATGGTCTAAAACAATATCCTAGAGCATGGTACTCTAGACTAGATAAATATCTACAGTAGGCATGGTTCAGAAAAGGATGTGCAGACAATAGCCTCTGCTTCAAGGTAACTCAAGATAGTATTTTATTAATTGAAGTTTATGTTGATGATATTATTTTTGGAAGTATTGATGACAGGTTAAGCTAAAAATTTGCAAAAGACATGCAGAATGAATTTGAAATGTCATTACTTGGAGAACTGTCATTCTTTCTAGGTCTTTAGATACATCAAAGCAACCAAGGAATTTTTATTTCTCAAACCAAGTATATCAGAGAAATTCTAAAGAGGTTCGGAATGGAAGATTGCAAACCAGTTATCACTCCCATGCAAACCAGTTGCAAGTTGAGCAAAGATGATGATTCAAAGTCTACATATCAGAGGCAATACAAGTCAATGACTGGTAGCCTACTATATGTGACAACATCCAGAGCAGATGTAATGCTGTGAGTTGGACAAGTGCCATGATTTCAAGCAGCACTAAAAGAATCACATGTATTAGCAATAAAGAGGATTTTTAGATATCTCAAAGGAACAAAAGAGTTTGGATTATGGTATCCAAAAGGAAAGGATCTATCACTTATTGCCTACACAGATGCATATTGGGCAGGTTGCATTGATGACTGATGAAGCACCAGTGGAGAAGAATTCTACTTGGGTGAGTGTTTAGTATCATGGCTAAGAAAGAAACAATCATCAATGTCTTTTTCTACAGTCGAGATAGAGTATATTACAACAAAAATGTGTTGTACACAGGTTCTATGGATGAAACAAACTCTGACAGATATACAGGTTGACTATGATGAGCCCATTCCAATCTATTGTGATAATACAAGCACCATCATTATCTCAAAGAACCCGTTGATGCACTCCAAGATGAAGAAAATTCCATTCAAGTATCACTTTCTACAGGAACAGGTTGGAGAAAAGAACATCATAGTTGAATATGTGGGCACAAAAGAACAAGTGGCAGACATCTTTACAAAACCTCTTCATGGAAATCCTTTGAGTATCTTCACCAAAGACTCAGAGTTATTTCTACTCCTAAATTAATTCTTTCGAATGCTTGTCTTATATGTCTTAGATGTACATGAGGAAGAACCATAAAGAGAATAGTTCAGGTTGGGATATTAGATGATTCAGTTAGAGGGAGAAGACTTGAATGGAAAGATACATTTTCTATTGATGACAAAGGGGGAGAGATTTATCAGATGCAGAAGATAGAGGCATGGTTCCAAGGGGAGCGTTGGTCACAAATATGAAGGCATGGTTCCAGGGGGAGCATGAGTGATATGATTTCAGTATTTCATCAGAGTGTTTCTATCAATGCCAAAGGGGTAGATTGTTGATTAATTGGGTTGGTTTTCATTGATTTCAACCCTTGAAGAAAGTACGGTAGCAAATTCTGGTAGCACAAAGGTTTGGGTAATGGACCCAAGTTTGTTTGATGTATAATGGTATGAGTTTTGATATATTTGCAGGTAAGACTATTCTATATGGATAATACATGTCATGTCATTTCTGGTGGTATGTGGAACGTCACATAACTACTCACAGTTTGAGAGTTATGGCCTTACAAAGTTGGAGGACCCTCAAATGTTGGCTTGAAGCCCCAAAAGGTCAAAGAAGTCAAAGTGCTTACGAAGAAGAAATGATTTAAATAATAAAGTGAAGTGATAAAGTCAAATAGGATTATTTAAATAATAAAGTGAAGTGACAAAGTCAAAGAAGATTATTTAAATAATAGAGTGAAGTACAAAGTAAAACATGATTATTTAAATAATAAAGTGAAGTGGCAAAGTCAAAGATGATTATTTAAACAATAAAGTGAAGTGACAAAGTCAAGGAGGATTATTTAAATAATAAAGTAAATGGAGAACTTTCTAATTATGGAAAGTGTTTATAAGAAGGTTAACCCTAAAATGAGGAAAATGGGTTAAGTAGTCAAGTGGCTATTGGATATATGGACAAGGGGCAAATTGGACAATGTTGGACATAGGTGACTATGTGGACAAAGTGGCTATGTGGAAAAAGTGGTCTAGAAGATGCTTCTAACGACGCTACACGAAAGTATAAATAAGAGGTAAGGCTCTCTCATTTCAATCACACTTGAGCATATTGAATATCTACAAGTGACTAAGGTAACCAAAGTATATCTAAGTCGAATTTCAGAGGGAAGGTGAAGTGAAGGATGAAATCCAAAGGAGGATAAATTATTTTGATGATGCTTTCTAAGGTATGTTATTTACAGGTCATCTCACCATTTTCGCAATATCTATTTTTCTAGAATGATTCAAACCGTGAAATTGGGAGGTCATTGAGGAAACATATCCAAGTAGATGTGGTACTAATTTTAACTTATGGGTCGTTGTATTTTTGGAGTTACACTCCATGGAAAATAGGGTTTGTGGCTAGTCCTGAAACTAGTCTAAAACATGTGTTTTGGGTAAAAATGCCATAACTTCTTCATAACATATCCAAATTTAGTAAGACCAAATGTGTTGGTTATATTACAGTATTTAGTATTTTTTGTACAATTTTCAGATCCATACAACAAATATTTTGTGCGGGGTAGGCTCTACAAGTTCGCTCTCTTGAATAAGCCATAATTCAACAAGGTATGCCATTTTTCCTATAACTCCTTTTCTGAGAGGTTCCAAGTAGGGAAACCTGGAGGAATTGCACAAAACACACTGAATAACATTGTGTATTATTTTCATATATTTATTCATTACAGGTACATAGTTATGATTATTTCAAGGTAGGGTGGTTAACTAATCCAAAACTAGTCATGTGAGACTAAAGTAAAGTTTGATGAAAATGATAGTCTCTTGTTGTTAAAGTTAATGAAGGTTTTCAGGTATGTGATCATATACACCAGGTCTATTACAAAGTTACAAATCAGATTTGGATGATGAAATTGATGAGGGATTTTGGTTGAGGTTGAGGTACAGGTTGGTGCATGGTTGATGCACTTGTTTATGGTACAGGTTTATTACAGGTTGAGGTATAGGTTGATGCATGGTTGATGCAAGATTCAGGTTATTGGTAAAGGTTGTTTGGTGTAGGTTGATTGATACAGGTTTACATCAGTATATCTCACAGTGATAGTGTGACAATGGTTCCATCATTCTACTTATACGTCAGGGTGGTTGGACGGGGAAAGGACAAGTGATTGTAGCCACCTTTCGGTTGTAGATGGAGAACATAGGGGGTTGTAGCCTCCTTCTGGTTGTAGTGAGAGAATTGGGGAGTTTGAGCTTCCCTCAGGTTGTAGCCTTAGGAACTAGGGGGTTGGAGCCTCCTTCCAGTTGCAGCTGAAAAACAAAGGAAGTTAGTGCTTCCAATGAATGTAATTCTTCAAGACATATAAGAAAAATCATTCTGTGGTTTTCTCCCGCTTTGGGTTTCCATGTAAAAACATTGGAGTACTGTGTATGTGTATGATTGTCCATTTTTTCATTGTTTATTTACTCTACAAATATTGGATGATAATGTTACATTGATATAACACTTGCATTATATGGTTAAAAATGATTAAATTGTTCTATTACTAATTCACCCCCCCTCTCAGTAATCCAACATATACCACCATTCCACTAAAGCTAACCACTTGAACCATTATGTTTGTTTATCAGAGACAAAGAAATGAAGGTATCCTTCCAAACATTTGTTCATTATCTCGGTTTGTCCATCGAATTGAGAATGATAAGATGAGCTATGATCTAATTGAGTACCCGAACAAGAAAATAATTATGTCCAAAAATGTCCAGTGAAGATGGGATCTCTGTCACTTGCAATAATATTTGGGCTTCCATGTATATTTTGAACTATCTCCATGAATGTGGTGGCAACTGTACTAGCTTTGAAAGGATGACAGAGTGCACACAAGTGTGCATACTTGGTCAGTCTATCAACAATCACCATGATGACACTCTTTCCTTCAAACTTTGGTAACCCTGTCATGAAATCCATGGAAACCTCCTCCCATCACTGACTTGGGATGGATAATGGTTGTAAAAGATCTGGGATCTTAATTTTTTCCACCTTATTTTGTTGGCAAACCAAAAATTCTTCCACAAACCTTTGAACATAAGTTTTAAGGCCATCCCAAAAAAAATCCTTCTTGACCCTATGGTAGGTTTTCAAAAATCCTGAGTGCCCTCCTACAAGAGAGGTGTGCAATTCCAAGAGTACCTTTTGTTTGAGTTGGGAGTTCTTACATATATATAAGAGATCTTTGTACCATAGTGAATCATTTTTCCATGTAAATGTATCTGATGCACTGGAATCCTGTTGCAACCTTTGAATGAGAGTCCACACGTTTTTGTCATTCTTCCATTCATCCCTCACTTCTATTATCCAATCGGGTTATATAATCGAGATAGCACAGATAAAGGCCTCAACATCTTCATCCTTTCTTGAGAGTTCATCTACCACAACATTTTGCTTCCCTTTTTTTTAGATGATTTCAAAATCATAACCCAACATCTTGGTCACCCATTTTTGTTGTTCTTCTGAATATATTCTTTGTTCCAAGAAGTATTTAAGACTATCATGATTTATTTTGACCTTAAAGTGCCTACCTATTAGGTAAGGACACCATTGCTTCAATGCATGTAGTATTTCCATCATTTCCTTCTCATAAATGGGTTTGTGTAAGTACTTTCCCTTGAGTGGCTGACTTTCAAAAGAAAGGGGCCTTCCTTATTGAATTATAATAGCACCAATTCCATTTCCCGAGGCATCACATTCCACAATAAAGGTTTTTGTGAATTATGGTGTGGTCAAGACATGAGCTTTGCACATCGCCTCTTTAAGTTGTTCAAAATATTGAGTTTCCTTTGGAGTCCATGAAAATGCATCCTTCTTAGTTATTGTCATTAAAGGTGTTTCTATTCTTCCATAGTTTCGAACAAAGTTGTGGTAGTAACCTGTCAAACCCAAAAATCATCTAAGATTCTTCAATGTTTTGGGAATAGATCAATCCTTCATGGCCTTAATCTTGTTAGGGTCTACCTTGACACCTTCATGAGATACAATATGACCCAAATACTCTACCTCCTTCACCCCAAAGAAACATTTGGATGGTTTGGCATATAGTTGTTTATCCTTTAGTAGTTGTAGCACATTGTCAACATGTCGAACATGATCCTCCCAAGACTTACTATAGATTAATATATCATCAAAAAATAGTAACACAAATTTTCGAAGGAAGGGATTGAAAATGGAATTCATCAACCCTTGGAATGTGGAAGGTTCATTCATAAGGCCAAAAGGCATGATCAAAAATTCATAATGGCCTTCATGAGTTCGGAATGTTGTTTTTGGAATACATGTTTCCTTCATTCTAATATGATGATTCCCTGAACAAAGATCCAACTTTGTGAAGTAGATTGTTCCATGTAGTTCATCTAACAATTCATCAATGACGGGAATGGGAAACTTATCTTGAATAATGATCTTGTTGAGATCTCTATAATATGGAAACATACGCCATGAGCCCTCTTTATTGAGTACCATTTCCACTAGTGTAGAGGTAGAACTTTGGCTAGGTCTAATAATTCCATCCTCTAACATTTCTTCAACCATAAGCTCAATTTCACTCTTCTAGGCATAAGGGTATCTGTAAGGCCTGATGTTAGGAGGAACACTCTCAGGAATTAGGTGAATAACATGATCATGATTTTGAGTGGGTGGAAAACCTCTAGGAATATATTCAAATACTTTGGAATTCTTATCAATGATCCCTTGGAGATCTAGGGGAATAGATGGCTTAGATGTTTGAATATATAGTGAGCATAGTTGTACAATTACACTCTGATTCCCCTTTTTAAATAATTTTGTCATGCCATTAGATTTTATCACTTTACTGGGTATCCCTGTGATACCCCTTAACTCAATTTCATTTCCTTCCAATGAAAATTTCATGAAAAGTTCTTGAAAATTAAAATCCATTGTTCCCAATGATTGTAACCATTGGACTCCTAGTACGAAATCAACAGAACCCATGGGTATAGAAATAATTGTACTATTCATTACATATTCCCCCATAGTATGATTGATATTATGGAATTTTCCAGAGCAATTGACAGTTCCTCCATTTGCAATCATTAATTGAAACTCTGGCACTGGGTATATAAAGAAATTCAGAGCTTTGTCTAATTTATAGTGAATGAAATTATGAGTACTACCAGAATCAATTAGGACTATTAACTTTTTATTTTTGATATATCCTTCGATCTTGAGAGTTTGAGGAGTGATAATTCCATCCAATGCATTACATGATATCATGGGATTCAACTCTTCAGAAGAAATCTCTTCTATGTTTTCATATTGAGATGGTTCTTTTTCTTGTTCTTGTTCTTCTTCCTCTTCACAATCTATGTAGAATAATTTCGTCTCACCACACTTATGTCCCTTACTGTACTTTTTGTCACAATTAAAGAATAAACCTTTTTATTTTCTTTCCTCCAATTGTTGAGGTGTTTTAGAATAAGGAACATTATTCTCTCGATAGATGTTAGGAGTGGTCCTTATAGAAGCCATAGCCATATTTTTACTTTCAACATTTCTCGCCACCCTGCACACATTCTCCAATGATTTGGGTTCCCAAAGGAGAACCTCATGTTGAATGTTATCATTTAAAGTCCCTATGAATACATCAATCAGGTGCTCATTTGGAATATCCGTTACCTTTATATTCAATCTTTGAAAGTTCTCAATGTGCTCTGCAATTGAACCCTTTTTTTTGAGATTTATCAATTGGCTAAAGAAGGTATTGTTCCTTTTATCCTCATAGTGTGTTATCATTTCTTTCGTGAAAATTGTCCAAGTGACAAGTGATTTGCGAGAACAAAGCCATCAATACCACACAAATTGATTGGGTTCTAAATGTAAAGAAGCAATTAGTACCTTTTGTGTGTGTGGAACATCATGTAGATCACATAATTTCTCCATTTGAAGTATCCATGTGATTGGATCCTTGCCATCAAACTTCCTCATATCGATCTTAGGAAACCGGTTGGTCTTCAACCCAAAGTTGGAGTTTCACCAGTCTTGATTCATCTTCCTTGTGTCCTCATCATGAATTTCATGGGATGCATTTTCACTTTCAGGTGGCCTCTCTATTAGGAATTTTTTTAATCCTTCCATGATCTCCCTTTTTAAACCATCCTATTGCCTCCAACTTAGCTTCAGTTGAATCCATCATCCTGTATAGTTCATCTTTTGTTATTGTCTTATTTTGTAAATCATTTATGTCCCTGCGCATTTCTTCACCTTCATCAAGAGTCCAAGTAGGACTATCTGAAGGATTATTTGGTGTAGAAGTTCCCTTTTTTAGTGGCATGTTCGCAAAGTATCACTTTTAAACCTTGATTTTGAGGTGGTTATGCTAGACGATCTTTCTTCTATTGTATCTATAAAAATTTCGGCCCTTCTGGGTCTAAAATTTTGTTTTGTAGTTGTTGGCACAGGGGAAAACCCAAGGTTCAACGCTTCAACAACACACCAACAAAACCCTAACACATGACCCTTTCAAAAACACCTGCAAAGTCTCACCCGAGGTAGAAGCAGGGGGGGTTACATGACTCAGGTGTCTGTAACCAAGATGGAACACATATATGTGATTACAACACTTCGCAGGGTATTCTATTAACACTTATAAGATGATATGCATTAGTTCATTAGCTTCATTAACACCACAGAACAAAACCCTAAGATAGATCGACGCAGTAACAGTAAAGATTAAGTTCTTCAATCACTTAGCACATAGCAATGAGTTAGATTTAACATTCATTGATCCTTAACGCATGTGAAGAACTAAGCATCTATAAATCTATCCAACATACATAATAAGAAAAAAAGATTCATAAACAACACAGCAAAAAGCAACCAAAAGACACAAGATATATGTGGTTCACCCCAATGTGGGGCTACGTCCACCAACTACTTCGTCTTCTTTATTATTCTTCAATCTTCTTACATTCATCCACTCATGTTTCTGTGCACTAAGACACATAGCCAAGCTTCGCAGAGGAGAGGAGATCTATGCACTAAGCGCCAGATCCTCCTTCCCAAAATAAGGTCAAGGCACAGAGTCAACTCCTCTCCCAAGCAAAGAGCCTTACATACTCGTTTTTTTGCACATAGAAACCCAAAACTACTTGCACTTAGCCACTTATACTTAGCTCTCTAAGTCTCTTACATCGCCCTCTCTTCTACAATACATCCTTACATTTATTTATACTTTTACAATTAGGCCTAAACATGGGAGAACCCATGGGTCGACATCCCATAACCTATTACAAAAACCCTAATGAACATGTTATTGGGTCCACAAAGCCCACAAAACAAGTGAGATTCACGATCTCAGATCTGCTTGGGAATTCCTTCCTCGATCACTGCATCGAAGTCCAAAAAGTGGTCGAAACCTGACCAAGGTTTCCTCAAAACTTGGTCGAGGACCAACAGGCCCCCAACACTCACTTGTGACTCGTCCTGATTCACTCAGGTTTGGGCAACACTGCTTCAAAGGCCTCAAGCTTCACTTGAGTGGCTTCGACTTGCTGCTTTGCCTGAGCCTCCTGCTCAACAATCTCTTGGATCATCTTCTTTGTAACAAGCCCTTCCAGGCATTGTTCCACTGTTGCAACCACTTGGTCCAATTGCAATCCTTGTCCCTCAATTTCTTCAAACACCTTGCAGGCTTCATCTTGCACAGGTTGCAGATTATGCGCGACTTCCATTACCCTACCCTAGATGGCAGTAATCTGTTCTTGTACCGTGTGTTTTTCTTGAGATCTCTTCATTATTTCTACCACAGTGAGTAGCTTCATCTACGCCTGTACTAATAGTGCCTATTGTAACTACGCTTCCATTTTCCTTAGCTCTAGATATTTTGTGAGGCATTCATAAATCTACGCACTTCTATCGCTCAGTTGTTTGTATTCTAAGGTGAGGGATCTGATCCTTCTAGATGCGTTCTTAGTGGCTTCCTCCCTCTAATCATGCACATCTTGTGGAGTGCTTGGATCTCCAACTCCATTATCCTTTCTTGAAGCTACTGGATGGTCTCAGCGAGCTTAACCACTTGAACCTCGACTGAATCATGTTCCTCCTATGCCAAGCCTGGCATAGAGCGAAGTGCTTTATTCACCGCTTCTTTGACCGTAGTCTTCTCTGCTAGTAGCTAGTCCTTTTCTCTCTGTATCTTCGCTTTGTCCTCCTCGAGCATTTCCCGAAACTCATCTCTCTCATTTTCGTAGGCGGTCATGCAGTACCACGCAACTCTTAGTTGCTCTAAGACTTCATCTTTCTCTTGCTTCAAGGCTTATGTATCCTTCTCCTTTTCTTCTTGGACTTTCTAAAGTTGAGCCTCTATTGCATCTGCTAATATTCTCAATTGGGCGGGTGCATCCCCCAATTCTGCAACTTGTGATGAAGAAGGCACAGTAGATACTGCGTGGATTAATTGAATAGCTTGTTGTATCTCCTTCAACTCCTTCTTGACCCTTCCATACAGCTCTTCCTACTTCACTCCATATCTCTGCATAATGTCCTCAGAATCATCCTCCATGGCTCCACGGACTAGATTGATATCATCCTCTATGAGTGTGTCCTCCATCTCGAGCTTGCTAGCGCATGTCTTCTTTCTTTCTGAAGGTTTTTGCGGAGAAAACTTCCTCTTCTTTGATGTTTCTGTCTTGGTAGGGGGATCCTTCGGAGGTGTACCTTTGCCTTCTCCTTGTTTTTCTCCTTCATCCCCTCCTCCTTCTCCATTTACTTCATCTCCTCCTCCCAGAGAGCCAGATCCATTTTATTCTAAGGCATTGTCCTCCTCACCAGTATCTATATTATGAAATTTCTCCTTTTTCTTCTTCTTCTTCACACTAGATTGTCCTGCATGCTTGAACTGGGTGACCAAGGGGCTTCCTATAATGTCAACGTCGGAGAGTTTAGCATCAATGAAAGGTGTCTGAAATTTCTCCAGCCATTCCTTCATGATCTGCTCCATGTCTTCATCTGTCAGTTTGTAATAAGATTATAACTCCTCCTTTCTCTCATCTCTGCGCACAAAGATATAGATGAAATGTGGATCTGCACGGAACTTACCTAGTGGTTTGTATTGGTGCAAGGTGTGTGGTGTCATGCATGGGAATGACTCTATGGAAACTTTTAGTTGTTAATAGTACACATGGAACACAGTGTTTGACTGCCATTTCTTCGACATGTCGTTGGTGTACCACAAGGTAGAGAACCTAGCGGCCAACGAATCTGATGGTTCGATCTCCATGAAGGTGGCTCCTTCCAGCATTTCCTAGGCGATAAATGCAATCAATACGAGCAGATAGCTAAAGTGGAACTCATATCCTTGATCCTGAGCTTCATGGCAGTCTTTCTCAAGTTCGTTGACGAGATAACTCGCCCAATTCATTTGCATTCTCTCCACGCATTTTCCTGCGAGGTCTACCATGAACCTAGTGACCTGTGTGGGTTGATTCTTTCTTACAAGCTTGCCATCTATGAGTTGTAAAGTGAAGTACACTACATCATCCTGGATAGAGGCTACCTTTTAGCCTCGCTTTCCCTTTTCGACTTCACCATAAGCCTCCTTGATGCGTTGTGCCAGGGAGCGGTCCGAGGTCTTCTCTAGGTAAAAATGTTGAGGGTCTGGTCCTTGCATGCTCAATCCTGTAATCAAGTGGATCAGTGCTAGATCCACAGTAATTTGCCTGTCGATCCATGGGTATCCGCCATGGTAGAATGACAAAATGAGTTTAACGTAAGAGTTAACATCTCAGTGTCGGCAAAAATGGGGAATCTTCATCACATTTCACACAGTGGATTGCGCCAGCTCCTTAATCCATGGTTGGGAGACTATGTGAGGCTTCTTCCCAATTTTGTTCGTCGGGTATCTGTGGGGTGCGAGCATGGCGTAGTTCTTTCTATCTCCAAGGTTAAATTTGTTGTTCTTCAGTGACGGGATCTGTCCCAACTGGCTTCCAACTATGCGTATTCCCTTCAGAATGTACGCGGTGATCAAAGTGTACTCGAAGTCTCGTGGGATTCTTTCGTGGTTAACTGCGCCAGCCAAGGGCAGGATATAATCTAGTAATATCGATGGGATCTGCTTCGTATTAGCCAGATCACTGCGATGCTTAATTCGTTGTTCAGTCATGGGGTTAGCACAGCCCGAACGTCATCTAGTTGAAGGGGAAGCCTGCAGTCCCCTAGTCGACGATGCATGTACTCCTTCAGACAATGGTTTTTCAGCCATTAGCTTCCTTAGGAATTCCTCAAAGGATTTCTCTAACTCGCTAGGTTCGCCCGACATTCAAACTTTGAATCAGACGAGTCAGGGTAGGCAAACAGATAGGCAGGGTAACAAATGGATGGTGAGGTCTAGCTTCAGATAACAAAACTCAATACACAATCAATTCTCTCAGGTAATCATGGGTGGAAAAAAGTGGTCCCAGCGTGCATCCGAGGGGTTAAATAAGTGAGCGTTGTAATAGATTATTCCAATGGGTAGGAATGCTTCCATCAATGCGAATTTGTCTGTTATGGCATGGTATCAACGTCCAATGGAGATATGCCTGCCCATAAATGTGTTTTCTATCTGTTTTGTAGCATCGCTCTAACGGTCAGGGCGCCTCCAACGGTCATATAGCTTCGCCAAGGAAAAGTTCTATTCTTCGCAGTTCTGCTATTCTGGCGAGGTTCAAATCCTACAAACCTGCCTCCTGTGAAATCTTACATTTGTTCTTTGTAACTTCCTGTAGATTTTCCAACTTGGCTTTCTTCTTACTAAGCTTCCTTGCCTTCTTTCCTGTGATCTGAGTCTCTCTAACTGTTTCTGGATTCCTCTTTCCATTTTTATTCTTATCTTCTCCTAGCATAGTGACTTCGCATTGTTGATGTTCTCTCACAGGGTTCGAAGTTAATATCCCTTCTCTTATTAATTCCTGGGTGTATGTACTTCTTTCTTGCATGGATAGGTCCTTCAAACCTTCTTGCGTTCTTTCAACTTAGAAAAATAATTCTCTTGTGTTATGTTGCTTCGACTTAACTTCTTGTTCTTCTATCAGTCGATCTATTTTTCTAGCTATGAAATCCCTTAGTTCTTGCTTTTTCTTTTCTTTAGCTTCTTCCTCTGCTTTCCTTCTGATCCGATCCTTCTCGATCCAAGTCTTTCCTAACAAAAGTGGGAATGGGGCATTGTTCTCAACAAACTTAATGACTTCAAATTCCTCTTCAGTCGATGTTCCATGGATGATAACAGATACAGTAGTAACTCTTCCACATAAGGTTATCATCTTTCCCTTAAACAAGCCTATCCTTCCCAATGAAGGTATCACGTAGGCTTTCCCAAAATTTCCCAAGTTTCTTCTGTCATAATATTCACTTTTGTTTCCTCATCCAAGACATAGTGTATGCCAAAGTCTCCTATTATTGTATTTATGCATTGTTTTACTTTCAATATCTCTGGTAAACTGACATCTTTGTTCTCATTCATCATTTCTTTCAACTGTGATAACCTAGTCTGAGCTTTCTCTGACTCATTCTCTAACATGCTCTCATCCTCTTGACTTCCTTCATAGTTTTCTTGTCTCATGTTCATTTGTTCAACTTTAGCAATCATCCTTGGACAATCCTCAACTTCATGACCAACAATTTTACAACAAAGACAAATAGGAACTGCACCAGGGCATTCCTTAGCAAGATGTCCCAATTTTCTGCAGTTATAACATATTGTCAATCCTCTCTTTCTCTTGTATGTTCCCCAACTTATCTTGTACTGTGCACTAGGATCACAGTGCTGGACCTGCAATCTGCACAAATTCTTTCTAGGTTCCTGCATCCACTTATTAGTCCAAAAATTCTTTCTATCCATAGGAATAACATATCTTTATTTATTTCTATCAAATTTATTCAGGTCAACTCTTTCTTCCAACTACGCCCTAGCTTTCAGACTAGGACATAATCTATTAAACATACCTAAATTCATGCTTTCGAAACAAAAAATTTTGCTTATCTTACTCTTATTAAAGTACAAAGCTTTACCTCTTTTAAGGTCGTACCTCTTTTTCTTCAGATCGGGTTTATTTATTAGCATAAATCTTTCCAAGTCAAGTAGAGCACTACACACTACAACAACAGATCTACACACAAAGATTTTCTTTTCTTTACTTCAGTTCCCAACAATCACAGTTTCAGGTCCCAGCAACGGAACCATTTGTTGGCACAGGGGTAGACCCAAGGTTCAATGCTTCAACATCGTACCAACAAAACCCTAACTACCATCCCTTTTGGAAACACCTGCAAAGAAGGTGAAGTCTCACCTGAGGTAGAAGAAGGGGGGTTACATGACTCAGGTGTCTGTAACCAATCTAGGACACATATATGTGATTACAACACTTTGCAGGGTATTCTATTAACACTTATACGATGATATCCATTAGTTCATTAGCTTCATTAACACTGCAGAACAAAACCCTAAGATAGATCGGCGCAATAATAGTAAATATTAAGTACTTCAATCACTTAGCACATAGAAATGAGTTAGATCTAACATTAATTTATCCTTAACACATGTGAATCACTAAGCATCCATAGATCTATCTAACATACATAATAAGAAAAGTAGATTCATAAAAAACACAGCATAAAGAAACCAAAAGACACAAGATATACATGGTTCACCCTAGTGTGGGGCTACATCCACCAACTGCTTCGTCTTATTTATTATTCTTCAATCTTATTACATTCATCCGCTCCTATGCACTAAGCCATAGAGCCAAGCTTCGTAGAGGACGGGAGATCTGCACACTAAGTGCCAGATCCTCCTTCCCAAAACTAGGTCAAGGAACAGATCCAACTCCTTTCCCAAGAATAGATCCTTACATATGCATTATGTTGCATAGAGAAACCAAAAACTACTTGCACTTAGCCACTTGTAATTCTCTATCTAAGTCTCTTACATCGCCCTCTCTTCTACAATACATCCTTACATTTATTTATATTATTACAATTAGGCCTAAACATGGGAGATCCCATGGGCCGACATCCCATAGCCTATTACAAAAACCCTAATGAACCCCTTGTTGGGTCCACAAACCCACAAAACAAGTGAAATCCACGATCTCAGCTCTGCCTGGGCGCTCCTTCCTCGATCACTGTGTTGAAGTCCAAAAAGTGTTCAAAACCTGACCAAGGTTTCCTCAAAACTTGGTCGAGGGACAACATTAATTATTTGATATTTCTTCTCTACAATGCCACAAGTCTTATCAAAATTGGATGTGCCAGGTGGAAGTTATGGTAAATTCCCCACACCTTGCTGATGTTTTTCCCTTCTAGGAGAGCGTACTTGTAAAGCATGCCAAGAGAACAATATATTATATTTGATTCTGAAAATTGCACCAGAAATACTATAGACTGTCCAAGATCCAATGCAACTAGTCTCACTTAATTTGGATACTCACTGAAGGATATATCACTATTTTACCCGAAACACCTGTTTGATACTACTTAAATGACTAGTCAGCTACCCTATCTTACACAGGGTGTATCTACAAAAGTAGGATGACCCGGAAGATAAAAAAATTATCATAGCTACCTTAATAATTTCTATGAATATCCTCCTAGTTTCAGGGTTTGAAACATCACAGAAAAAACTTTATAGCGCAAATTACGTGATGACTAAATTCAGGATGATTCCATAACCTTATCATACGCAGGATATATATCCGAATGTATAAGGTCTCAGGAGATAAAATTTGAACCCCAAGTACCTTGATCCATCTAATAAATATCCTCCAAGGAGTTCCTTCTGAAACGTCATAGAAAACAAATTATAGATAAAATTCCAAGGTGTCTCAGATGCAGTAGCGAAACCGCAAGACCTTGAGATCTGAAACCAAATGTTAAGAACCAAATATCAAACTATCATAAAAAAACCTCAAAATAAGTACTCAATGCCTTAACAAAGAGAGAATTTCAGATAATAAGCCTCTTCGAAGGGGGAAACTTCCTTATACAACACATAAATTTACAAATACAAGATGATTCTAAATGAAAAGGTCTCATTCATACATATAGGAGACTAGGAGGTACAATTACAAATAATGGACCCAAGATGACATAAATAAAATAACAATATTAATGTAATATGCCCCAATTAAGGGGTAATGTGCTACTATTTAGGGCTTAACACAACATAATCATTATAAAATCTCTCTCTAACCCCCTTGCTTCTATCCATCCATCAATCTATCGATATGTCTGTCAATGGGTATCCTTTGTGGCTAGGTAGGGTGCCCTATATGACATCATGTAAGCATGCAAAGGTATACAGGTTCCCTACTCATTGATCACACCATCCCCTCTAGGGGTTTCATAAGTGGATTTCATCTCTTCTCCCCAATGCAACCACTCCACTAGGTTTCACTAATAATGGGGAAATTATCTTTTCATGTGTCTATTGTTATGCCATTTGTTCCAATGCCAATGTCCCCTACCTATTTTGTGTTTCTCTCGCTAAGTAAATTGTGTCCTCACTGGGGATCTATCTATCTATCTATATATTGGTTGTAAATCGTAAAATAATCCCCTTTCAAGCAATGTGTGATGATGGGTGTGTGGTGATGATTGTCGGTGTATGGTGGCCCCATTCAAGCATTGTGTGGTGGGCCTCCTAGTGATGTGTCCCCGCCCACCATTGGTTCCAGTGTCGGCATCCCTTCTGGTTCATCATAGTTCCACAATTTCCTAGCACTAAGGTCTATCCGTGATTCTTTGTTCCAACCGCGGATCCGTCCGTACCTTCCATTTGTCAATTGTTCCACCTGTTTGTCAATTATCCTAGATAGGGTAGTAAGTGTTTTCATTCAATCGTCAAAGCATCTCTGTCACATGTAGGTGCATCCCCTTCCTGCTATTGGTTCCAGCGCCAACGTCCCTACCCTGCTAGTTATTTCTTTCTTGGTTCCAGCACTAGCATGCCTGGCCTGCCATTTTTTTGTTGTAGTGCCAACGTCCATCCTTGTCAGTTCATTATCATATAAAAATCAAGAAGTCTCATTATTTGGATGGGTAAGGTCAGCAAAGAAGTAACAAGTAGTGTGGTTCACCCATTCAAGTAGTGTGTTGGTCTGTTTGTTCAAGCAATGTGCTGGGATGGTGGGTCAGTGTGGCCCCGGTGTTGTTTATTTCTTTATTTCCTCTCTCGATGGGCACATCTACCCCTACATAAGGGTTGGTCCCATCGGGCATAGAAATTTTCTCTTGTAACTAAGCAACTTATTGACTGCCTTTGAAATAATAGTTGGTTGGTGCTAGACACATGTGGTTTGAATTGGTAGAGCTAGCGAGGAAAGGGGACAGTTCTTAAGAAACGACAATATGGACTTTTTCTTAGATAAATGTATGCAGGGAATTAATGGTCAACCTAAGGTGTTCTTATTTCTTGCTACTTTTTATAAATGTGATGAACTGTAATGGTGTTTTTTACCATAGTTACAAAGTGAATCTAAGCAGCTATGATTTTGATAAATGTTTATAACTTCCCAGCCACTATTGGGAGGAAAACTTAGGTTATTCCTTAGTGGGTGACTAACCTTCACTTCAGGACCTGGGGGATGAAAGGCAGGAAGATAAGAAAAGAAATCCATGTCTTTATGCCGAAGTTCTTGAACCATATGGGGATATACATTGATCATCTCAGGTAAACAAAGGTTTCTACATCATGAGAAAATGGCCACAGAATTTGTCTTTCGATCCATCAGTGGTTCCCAACCCATGATTAGGTTTCAAGTGGTACGTAAGCGCACGAAAATGGTTATAGAATCCATTTTTCACTAACCCGCCCAAGCCTCCAACTGCCCCACCTTATTAGACCCTTTGGAGAATGAAACTTTGACTGATCTGGGAAGGAAACAAACTTTGTAATGATCCCAAGCCATTATGCAAGGATCATCACTGTTTTGGTGTCTTTTAAAAACTTTTTCCTAGTTGTGGTATTTCGTCAAAAACTTTGTTGATCTACCTTTTAGATGTGTTTATATGTGTGTATGCAGAAAATAACAGAAAGAGATAACCATGGAACATACCTCAACCATATGCAATAAGATAGACAAGCCAAAACATCTCAATTCTTCTTTATTCATA
>ML814999.1:164425-180457 GCA_009831015.1 Picea engelmannii | reverse complement strand
AGAGTTGGTGCTCTCAGCAAGTTGTATCTTGCAAAACAGAGGTTGTAGCTTCACAATGAGTTGGAGCTCATATGTATGATAATGTACAGAATGTAAAGATTACTTATCATACCAAGAAGAAGAGGTTTTTGGGTTTCCTCGGGAAATATTTGTCTCTGTATATTTCATATGTGTGACTGATGTCGAATGTTCTATTTCTTACCTCTTTGCATTATTGTGATTGTCATTGAGTTCTCTATAAAGAGTTTTAAATTGAGCATAAGTGTTTAAGCACGGTAACAACTGATTCACCCCCCCCCCCTCTCAGTTGTCCAACAAGTTTCATTTCACATCTTTCTAGAGTTGATACATATCAGTATACTATCACAATATTCCTTTATATTATTCTGATCAAAGGTGTCCCACCACTTGCACCTAAAAATAACACATTGGAAAGAAGAGAAGTCCACTCGAATGATCTCTTGTATCTTTCCAACATAACCTAACATGCCTCGTATTAGACTTTGATCGTGGTGGCTAGCACGACTAGATTGGTTGAACTCGACTTCCACTCCACAATATGTTTTCATGAGTCCATCATCGACATCCTCTATACAAAAATGATGTCCATATTCCCACATAGATGGGAACAAATGCACCTATAAAAAGTGAAAAAATAATAGTGTCATGTGTCTAATAAGATGACCAATAAAATATAAAATATATATGTTACAATTCAAAGGTGCATTATGAAGTTAAAATTGTACACAAATAGATTATTACTGAGTTGTTGAACCCAATACGTATGTTTAGTGCATCCTTTTTAGCACACGGGTAATGACCGGATGCACCATATTTCTCTCTGACTTGGTCAACAACCCAACTGTTGGGGCATATCATTGGCATATTTTCTTTTAAATGATCAGGATAAGGCATTCTTATACCATTCAACTGTATACATTATTTCTTGTCATTGTCCCATTTCCTCCTCTTTTGTTCGTACAATGTGACCCATGGTTGTGTTGCCTCCAAAATGTAAAGAATGAATTTATTGATGGCATCAATTTCTAAATTCATTGATATATATATATATATATATATATATATATATATATATATATATATATATATATATATATATATATATATATATATATATATATATATATATATATATATATATATATATATATNATTGATATATATATATATATATATATATATATATATATATATATATATATATATATATATATATATATATATATATTCGTGAAATAAAACCGACATATAGTACGTATCAGATCAAAATATACATTATGAAGTTCATTGTGAATAGTTACTATGTAGAAATTTGACAAACGATAAGTCACTTACTCTTTATCAAGTGCCTTTTTCCATTCATTTGGAGAAGCTCCCCTTCTATTTTTTATTCATCCCTTTTGTTGTCCCAAATAACCACACATGGTGTGTTGTCAATTTTCTTGATGTATTCACTGGCATAATAGAAAGACTCATATGATATGTACCCCTCTTCCATGGACCCCTCTGGTTTTTCCCTTTTTCAAACAAATCCTTTCAATTTCTTCATGTACCTATATAATAAGAACATCCAACGACAAGAGACCACTTCGACTAATTCAACCTCATCTACTAGGTGAATAAGAATATGAACCCGCAATTCCATGAAACTCGTCGGTAGTTCCTTCTTAAACATAAAAACAATCTCATCTATTTATTGACGCCATCGTGGAATGCTAGACATATGAATCTACTTTGATGTGATCCAATGTAAAAATTCAAATAATTTAGATATGACACGTCGTATGTCCTAGGGAAATTCATGGTTCACACACCCACACACGAGCATAGGATAATGACACTACAAAGTAAACACATAAAAATTAATTATGTTTTATCCCATGGCATGAATTTATAAAACAAATAATAAAATCATGTTTTTGACATGCATACTCTTAGAAGGTTCAAATGGTCATGTGATTTTAACCCCAAAAAATGTTCTTCCATGGTGAAGCTATGTCCTAGTGAAGACCCATATAAAGAAGGCACCTTCACACCCAATGTAACATCATTTTCCAAAGAAAGATCTTCTTTCTTCAATATCCATGGGACGTCACCTTATTTGAAACACCAAGAGGGACCACCCTCTCCTCTACTTTTGTTTCTTGCCCAATTTTTCTTTTAACTTTTTGAAGAAATAACATCTCTCCTAACAACTAATGTGTCACTTTATTTTGATGATATGTGCCTCCATAAAGAAGATGAAACATTTTTAAATATATGCATGGAATCTAGTAAGTGGGAAATATTAAGATGCTCCCAATATGGGATCTCATAAAAGATAGATTTCCTTTTCATCCCAATGGGAAATTTCTCAACATAGGTGTCGAAGAATTCTGGATCATAGAACATAGGCTCCCCATTTGTATCAAACATTTATGTAATATCCTTTTCCTTATCTCTCTCATATGATCTAATCCATTTTGTTGGTGTCATTATTGTAGGCCTTTGGATTCTCTCTGGTTTACCATTGAAAGCTAAGTTTTCTCTTCTGTAAGGGTGTTGTTCTGGGAGGAATACCCTAGAGAAGTCATACACTAGCTTTTGTAGGTCGTTGGACCACCTAGTCTTCAGAGAAGGTCCAAAAACTTTACATCCATGATATCATTTTGTTACAAGACCTAAGAAATTATCAATTTATACAGAGCATGTTAGCGTCGAAGATCAGAACAATCGCAATGAAATAAATATTCCAAAAAATATTGTTACGTATATAATCAAATCAATAAACATCTAATTTACCGTAGCAAACTCCAAATCCTAGATAATCATGTGTAGTGTAAGAACATATGCCATACAACGTAAAGCTCATCTCTATTGTGAGGGGTCTCGATACATCGTATACATGTATCCCTTCCCATAATTCCTTGAATTCATCTAATAATGGTTGTAGGAAGACATCCATATTATTCACTTGTCTTCTACCGGGGACTATAAGAGACAACATAAGATGTTCATTCTTCACGGAAAACCATGGGGGGATATTGTTATTGATCACAACTATAGGCCAAACATAATACTTGGTGTTTTTTAGGGAATATGGGTTGATGCCATCCATGGCTATGCTGAGTCGTATACTTCATAATTCATCCTTGAATTGTTAAGGCCATGTGTCCTCTATATGCTTCATGTGTATTGAATCTTTTGGTACTCGCATAACTCCCAAATCACTTCGATGTGAAGCATGTCATCCCTGCAACATATATAATTATTTGCAACGAAAGAGACTTTGAATCCTTGAAATTATAGGCATGTGCCTCAATATATTATGAGGAGGACCATGTGATTTACCCTTTTTATTTTATTTATGATATATGGCATGCCCACATTTAGGACACAGCTCTTTTTCTGCATATTTTCCTCTATATAGAATACAACCATTCAGACATGCATGATATGATATGTACTCAAAACCCAATATTTTGAGAATCTTCTTTACCTCTTCGCAACTACCAGGAAAGACATTATCACTCAAAAGAACCTTATCTTTGAATACATTGTAGTTAGTGGGAAATAGAAATGTACAATGTCATTTAAATTTCATAAAATCAATTGTTTTTAGTGTTGATTGTGTGACAATATTTCTCAAATTATAAGGGACTTAATGATGGCCAGTTACCTCAATATTTCCAAGAAACATGTGTTTGACATGCCAAACTTTACTTTCAAGTTGTACAGTAACATTATTGTCCCCAACTGGGTAGAATTTGACCAACTAGCTCCAAAGAGAGGGGTGGTGGAAGCATATTTCAGACTTTCGAATAAGGTATCAGTGATATGAGCATCATCCCCTCACTCATTTTTTTGGAATGCATCTATCAACATTGTCTCCATGCAATTTGTATCTCGTAAGTAATCATCCATAACAACCTCTATTTCATTGACTCCATTTCCAACTTGTGAAGAACTACTATTGTTGTAGCCATTCCTAATTAATGAATCTGAATGTAGTGGGAATTGAATAGGTCGTTGATTCAACCATTCTTGGTATGCTTCCTCTCCGATTTGTTCTCTTATTGCATCCTTCTCTCGATTTGACATTGTAGTTGGGTGCAACGGAATATGATAGGTAGGTTGCTCATCATCATAATCCTAATTTCAAAAATATTGAAAATTAGTACATTGATGATATTAGTAAGCACAATGCAATTGGTTTGTTCAACTTACATTATACCCAACATTAATTGTTACAGTCACTGACCCAGGATTGCGGCTGGAAGATGGCATGTTATTATTGACAGTGTAAAGAGGTTGTCTATTTTCATCTACCAATTGCTTGCAGTATGTTTCTCCTGATAAGAACTTATGATGTTTTTGAGTTGGTGGAATATTATCTGAATATGAACTTGATTATGAATCGGGATCCTGCAAATTTGGATACATTTTTATTCAGATTGACAAGGATAAAAAAATAAATTAATTAGATAATCAAAATATAAATAAAATATGAAATTACTTGAGATGGAAAGGGAGAACTCTGTGATAGAATTTGAGCAATATGGAGCGTGCTAGAATTTGAATAATTTGCTATTTGATATTATAAGTTTTTCTCCCTGCATTTGAGAAAAATCAACAATATGTTTTTAAGAATAAGATGACTTTAAGTGGAAAATGTATACTATGGAGCACTGCAAGTCATGTGGATGAATCCTAAAACATAATTTAATATGAATATACTATTTTGTGTGCAAATAAAAATTCAGATAACTTTGAAAGAACAAGGTTGTGCTTATTTAAACAACACACACCGGTGAATATTTAACAATATAAAACACTATGGCATTTATTTACGAGGCGCATCGGTTCGTAAATAAATAAAAAAAGAATTATTTGATATCAGTGCTCCAAACATTTACAATGCACCAATGCATTTTATACAAAAACACATCGGTGTATTATATTAATAGACGAACTAGGGTTTTAAAAAACTTAAAAAAAAAGGGTGACTTTATTTTTTTACAATTGAAAAATGAGCGGGAATTTAAAATCTAATTTCATAAATTCATTTAAATAGTAAAAAGCTATTCACTATTTCATTATTTTACCAAAATTTGCAGTGGAGAGATTTGCAAGAAAGACATATCAAAGAGCATTGTGGAGCAACAAAATACTTTGAAACAATAGGATTATTCAGAAGATCAGAATTTGAAGGTTATAGTGATTCATTTAAAACCATTTTCATAAAATCTTTCTTTGGTATTAAGTTATTCAATATTCTATTATTTTGCCAAAAATTACAGGGGATATATTTGCAAGAGAGACATGCAGGGGAGCGCTATGGAGCAACAGATCAATACTTTGGAATAAGAGACTTATTTAGAAGATTATGATTTGAGGGGTATGGTGATCCATTCAAAACCCTTTTGGAGCAACAAAATTATTCAGAAAATCAGAATTTGAAGGGTTTTGTGATTCACTCAAAACCATGCATGGTAAAAATTTAAAATTTTACTATTTATTTTAATAATAATTTCTTTTACAATTTATATCTCTATTTAGATTTAATTAAAATTCAAAATAATAATAATAATAATAATAATAATAATAATAATAATAATAAAAAATAAATAAATAAATAAAATAAAATAAAAATAAAAATAAAATAAATCATACTTACCTTTAACCCTTGCTTATTCTTTCTTATGTGACTAAAAAAATTGACCTTAGGTTTTAACTCCTTCTATCACTTCATAATTACAGTTTTTCATTTTAGGCATTTTAGATTTAATGGGTTTATGTTTCCATATAAAAGGTGTTTGACATGTGATGCATTGGATCCAAACCCTCTCGTCCCTGTCACTTTTTTTTTTAAAATGGTTTTGGGTAATCAATGCACCTGATTGAATCTAACACATTGGTGCGCTTTCGAATAAAACACACTGATAATGCTGCAACATAATTAAAAAAAAAAAAAAAACCATTCATCAATGTGTAATTTTATTTGTTCATGGTATTTTTTTATTTTCATTTTTATTTTCTATTGGAGTAGTGTTGATAATGATACATATCACACCATTGTAATTTATAGTTTAAAAAAAAAATTGTTTTTTATATGAGTGTTTTTGATATATGGAACGCACCAGTTCTTTTATATTATGAAAGCACACCATAAATTTGTTTTACAGAAAATTATGTGATTTATTTATAAAATATGTTTAATAGCTTGTGTATTGAGTGGTATAGGATATAAATTGATAAAAAAAAATGTCTGAGAATAGTTCATGTAACAAAAATTATGGTCGACACAATGATAACACATCCAAAAAGTAAAAAAAGGCAAGTTCTTTGTAAATTCTATACAAAATTTATATGTTAAAAAGACAAGTTATTTGTAAATTCTATACAAAATTAATATGTTTGAACTATATGCAAGTTTAACTAATATGTATTGGTTAGTGTGTGTCTTGCAGAGCCATAAAACGAGGAAGCTCAATAATATTTTTTGTGATATAAGTGCAGAAGAGCGTAAATGTTTGATGGAAAAATTGCAAAAGGACAAGTGAATGGAAAATTTCTAATCAATATGAGTTCTTTTTTTAATTTTCATTAATAATATACTTAAAAATATTATATAACATGTTTCAAACAATCTATTAATTCACATATGTTTAATGTTCTTTAGGGACCAACAACGAAGGAACAAAATGTCATCCTAAGAAAATAAAATTATAGAAGATGTAAATGATGATGAATTGGTCCTTAGTTCATCTGGAGTGGTGTAGGAAGGAGGTTGATGAAAGGGGGAAAAACTTTTACAAAACTATGAGGGACATAGTGGAATGAACATATAGACATACTTTCCACTTACAATATATAAATCAATCCAATGATTCCAAGAACCAGGTTATATCTAAATTACAAGAAGCATTTCCAGAGCAATGATCAATGAGACCTGTCATACTTGCAATAGAAAAAACATACAACAAAAAAATGAATCATTCAAAAAACAATATTCCTAAAAATGTTTTTCTAGAATATGTATATATTACTAAAAATAATTCCTTTATTAATATCAATTATGTTATATTTAGTTTTCGTATATCAATATAAAAACAATTTATTGTCATGTTACTTTTTTCAGGAAGATTATGAAAATCCCAAAGGATCAATGAGCTGATATCTAAAATATGTCAGTATGAATGTAAAAAAAAGTGTACAAGGAGATGGTAAAAGAAATGAAAATAATTGCATCACAGGAGGAGCCATCTCAACAACAACACACTTCAAATGTATTAAATCATTGAAATTTTCTATTAGGTACATATAAATAAATAATTTAGCATTAAATATTAATTTTCAATTATTTTCTTTCATAAAATAAAACAAAATGGAACCCATTCAACACATAAAATAGGACGACAAGGAAGAAAATGGTTGATAGCAAAGTTTGTGAGTAATTGTTATTTCCTTATAACATTAACTTAATATTTTATTTTTGTGTATTTTAATTTTTTTTACAGCAGCCATCCTTGAATGTCTTCAAACATATGCTAACATACAAAGAAGAGCGATCACAAGAATTTATTAACATTGGGTTAAGTAAGGGTTGTGAGTATATGTTAGCATAACAAAAATTAATTGTGGAATTTGTATCTTATGTTGTTTTACTTCTCTCATTTTATAATTAATGGAACAAAAACAATCTTTTATATTAAATCTATGATTTATTATGGGGTATAAAAATTGCAAGAAACAAAGTATGTAAATGTGCCAACAGAAGAGTTGTTCACATAAGGAATTCATGTATATTATTTATTTCAATTTACATTCATGTATATTATTTATTTCAGTTTTCATTATTCTCACCAATGTAGATACACTCATTACACTTTATTTTTATTTTTGTAGATGGAATCATTTGAAGAAGAGTAAAACAATTGATAAAATAAACAAAACATTCAACCAAATAACTTAATTCATGGAAGTAGCTCGAGCACTGACAACAGTTCCAATGACGAATGATGATTATTATATTTGGATATCAATGCAAGTTGTTGTACTTTTTGAAACAATTGTTTATGAAAATTAGACATTTTGTTTTATGTAATGGACATAGTGTCCCAACTGAGAGACAAAGGGTTACCAATAAGTGTCGACCAATTTTGTATGACAAAAAACCTATTATTCATATATAATAAAATATGTTTTATTTTATTGTATTGTGTTGTCCAATGTTGTTGTGAAATGTTACATTGTTCATTAAATATATGGATGATTAAATATTATAATGAAGAGATGTGAAATCTGATGATATAACAAATTAATACAAACATCATATCCAAATGCACTAATCAAAATTTAATGTATATGAATACTATTATAAGATATATGTCATTTTTTTTATGAACAATGTAATTAAAAAATAACAATAATCTTGCATTGTCATGGGTGGATGTTTCTAAAAAGAGAAAATGGAAATCGATGCATTTAATGATAAACATCACCGATGTGTTTCAAGATAAAAAGCACCAGTGTTGTAATTAAATTCGCACTGGTGCTGATATACAAGGAACCGGCACTGATCTATATAGTATTTTAACCAACAATTAAAATAGTAAAAAACCTTTGTTGGTGCGTTTAATTAATAAACACATTGGTACTTCTATATCACACTTCTACCTTAGTGCATTCGGAATATCGTGCACTGGTAGGGTTTATTTTTTAACGCACTGGTGCATGGTATCATATATTCTCACTGTGCCTTATTCTTATTAAAGCACTGATGCGTTATTACTTATAAGAGCACAGGTGCCCCAATCATTTTTTGGACAGCCCCGGTGCTTTATTGTAAATGTAAGCACCAGTGATTTAATTTAGAGAACGCATCGGTGTTTGGTATCATAGATTCGACCGGTGTGTTGTTGTTATTAAAGCAATGGGGCGTTATTTTGTATAAATGCATTGGTGCCCCAATATTTTAGAACTCGCTCGGTGTGTTTGATGTAATGTAGGCACGTGTGCTTTATGTTTGGGAACGCACCGGTGCATATATAACATGAAGCATACTGACTAGAAAAACATTTACTACAACTTCCACCCACCCTTTTTTCTTAGTTATAATGAAGTTTCATTATAATCTCTGCAAAAACATCCGCTACCAAAAAAAATGTTTTTGCGAATTTTTTTTTGACATTTTTTGTCAATTTTGTAACACTAAAAACCTCCGCTATGACCTCTGCTAGAGGGTAATTTTTTGTAGTGGTAGTCACTACCGAACCATTTATGACATGTAAAAGGAGTGGCTAAGTTCGCAACCAACCAGGTTTGAACCTAAGGCATAACACTAGTAGTATGGATATTTAATAATGTAAAGAAGGAAATGCAGGGAAAAACCTATCCCTATATGTTGGTTTTGGAAGACGTACCTCAATTTTGGTTGAAGTCTCCATCTTCATAAAAAAATCCTCTTAATCCTATCAACACATGTAAACTAGATTCTAGAGTCAAAACGTGTAGTGAAATCTGAAAAAAAAAATGGATTTTTTGGATATGATATATACAAAATAAAAATCACTCACACCACACACCTATGTACAAGGCACTACACATTCAGATGATTTACGCAAAGTAGAGTACATTGTTAGGCTCATGCCAAGGATATTTTTCATAATCAATGAAATCATGAGCAAATGTTGGCATCAAGTGGCACACATGTTGGGGCCATGCCATACATGATCAAATTTTTGCATATGAAGATACTCATTGTGAGTAGTCTCATGAGATAGGGAAGATCCTTGATGGGATCCATCAAGACATGAAGGAAGTATGAAACGTGAATATTCAAGGGAAGGGGAATAAAATAAGTTGGTGGTAAGTTCTAGAAAAAAAAATTAATCGAGATGAAAAAGGATCAAGATTGGGAAGTCTACTAGATGCTCAAGCAAATGTCCCTAGTCTTGGGTCACAACTCATCATGATAGCTCTCATCGGTTCCAAATTAGGGAGGATGGATTCTTGATGATTCTCATCTTCCCTAGGCTTGTCTATGTAAGCCATGACTTCCAAGATGGCGTCTTCTGAAGGAAACTCAAAATAGAGGATTTCATGTGAACACGAAGAGTCAACAACCCATTCGAGAGGAGTATGTTGATCACACTCCATATGAAGATGGAGGTGTTGACCAGTATCAACTGATGTTGATGGGTTTTTTGGATCAACAATCTTGATCATGGTGAGGGGCAAGGATACTTCATATGATTCAACATCCTCAGGATGAGGTACCACCCAAAGATCAAAAGAACCAAGGTATCCACTACTAAATGATGAAATCATACTAATAGGAGGAATATGTGCAGTGTTATATGGTGGGGGAAGGGGAAATATTCCCATCATCGAAGGATATTTGAAAATCCCCACACTGACATTGAAACAATACTACGTAGTATCACTTAAAAAGGGTACATTTGACCCTGTATTGGATCCATGGTCTCGGGTAAACACGTGCTGATAAATGTTAATGATTTTCCATTTATGAGGGAATCGTAGGAACCTAAACACCAATGAAACAACTATAGTCATCTCGTAGAACCAAGTATGCCTGAGTAACACATTTTACTCAAGAGTTGTGTCTACAACCTCCACATCAACAGAGATAGTATTACCACCTAACGCGATGGGTAAGGCAGTGATTATTCCATGGGGTTGGAACATGTGTATGTTGAATGATTTCAATAGTGTTGTATACATGTTTATTTGAGGAGAGCCAAGGGCCTTCCAACAAGAAACAAACATGATGCAAGTTGAGACTCATTCATCCGCCACTGTCCAATAGATTGTTTTCCCCATAAATTGCACTATGATATCAACGGTAACCTGGTGGGAGAGACTATGAGTAACCTGAGAGGAATCAAAAGTCATCAAACTCAACTCCGAGGGATCAACCCCACCTATGGCTGACAGCAAGGCTTTTCGTTGTGTTGGGTATCTTTTGAGGACTTCAAGCTCATACATGGAACATGGTTCTTGGGCCGAGTATTCCACGATACTATAGTCGTGGGTGGCCCATGTGTTTGGATTATGAATCATGCATCGAAGAACTCCCTTTGAGGGGAAAAGAGGTGCATCAAAGGATGGATTCTCAATCTGAAGAGGGCCACTAGGATGGGAAGAATATGTTTCTTATGGCGCAACATGAGAAGGCTCGGGAATGTCGTAATTATTGTCTCATGTTTACAAATCAACCATTTGGTTACAAATGAAAATGGAATCATTCGAGGAATAACCCTTGTGGTGAGGGGTACCTTTCATTCCCCCTTGCGGAGGGGAAGAATTTGTGGAAAAATTGTTTTGAGTTTGAAGGGGAAAGGATGGGTTAATAAAGTAGGTTGTTAGGGGGCCCACTATTGTGCCAAAAATATATGGACCTCATCCTTCGTAGGACACTAGTGAGTAGGTTGGTCCTCCCCACAAATCATGCAAGGTAACCCACTCTTATTCTTCTCTTTAGTTCCCCCCTCCTTGGTGTTCCGGGTGGGAGTCATCCCTTTCTCAATATTGGAATTCATTTCCATGTCCATGTTCTTCTTACCTCCAGGTTGCTAAGTATTCTTAGGTTGTGTGGACTACATTGAATTCACCTCACATGTCTGAGAAGGGACCGCAACAGTTTGAGCACTAGTTCCAGTAATTGATGGGTGTGAAAAAATCGACATGTGACCCATTTGATTGACTAACTGGCTTATAAAAGTATGCGAAACAAAACCGACCACACCATCGAGATGGGGTCCTAGGTTTGGTTTCTTTGGATCTGTCGATAGCTTAGAATAATTTGCGATAATTTCACACAGTGTGCCCTACTATGAATAAATCATGTCCAAGTGTTGCACATGAAAATGGCCTACTCCTTGGTGGCTACCCTAGCCATAACTACATCTATGGAAATGGGTGGTAGGAGGGACTTGGTGAAAAACTCCATAAGGATTTTGTCTGGAATATGAATTTTAATCATCCTACATCTACGTCGCCACTCATGTATATGATCATAAATATGTGTGGAATTATATTGACACAATGAATTCAAGATCTCAGTTCCTATCTCATACCAAATGGGCAATTTGTAATGTGTTAAGAACGACATTTCCATGTTGTTGAATCTTTAAATGAACCCCCTTTTACTTCAATATACTATTTAGCGGCATCATCAGTCAAGGATCTCTGGAAAAGATGAAATATCACACTATCATCCATCAATGAGTTGGATGTGAACACCATAAGTGGTATGTCATGATGTGAGTGGAGTGGTCCTATCCCAAATTTCCATCAAATTTTGAAATATTAGATGGAAAATTGGAAGGCATTGTCAACCATGTTGGGTCATGGGAAATAGGGTCATTTGTTAACCATTATGAATCCAGTAAATCTAAATTTGTGAGGAAAGGAAAAGGAGAAAGTGAAGACTGGGAGGGAGGTGAAGTATATTATGTCCGAGATGGACCAGAAGCATGACTACTCTCAAAACCAAAAATTCTCCCAAAGGGGTTTCCCCGAGGGGGGAATCTGGATCCTCTAGGAAATATATTCCCAAAGTTAGTCCCAGGGAAGAAACCCTCGGGACCGAATGTGGAAACAAAATTATACCCCGTGGAAAGTTAAAACCTTTGGAATTATTGTTTCCCATAGCTTTACTAGGGACAAACCCAAACCCACTATAAATATTCCATACAAAAGGTATATTTGCAACTAATGGTGTTGGGCCACTCATAGGATTGGAAAAGGTGGAAGAAGCTCCACTTCCCATTTTTAAACCAACACACACCCCCCACTGGAAAATAATCTAGAAGTGGGAAGTGATGTAGAAGGGATGGGCATAAGGAAGCTAGGTATACTGATGGATTGAAAGGATGACATGGTCGACGTCTCCCGGATCAAGGGACAAGTAGAAAATGGTATATACAGTGTAGGTACAATGGGGGTAAGGGGTGGTAATGTGGAAATCAACAATATGCCCTCATGGGAATTCCCCCTTGTCCCACTTGTGGATGGGCTTATATGATCAAGTACACTAGACAAAACACTAGGTCTTGACATGGTGGGAGGATTACTAAACAACAAGAAAAGCTCACTGAAAATTTCCCTTACTTGGATAAGTATAGGGGCATCTAGATCAGTTAAAGAAAGATTGAAATTTGGTGTAGGATGTTTGTCTACCACCTCCACTTTGACCAAAGCGGTCTCGTCAAACCAAATATAAAACCCTTGGAATTCATTGTTTCTTATGTCACACCACTTTAGAGGTAGTTTCACCTCTGCAATAGGCTCAAATACTCATAGCCAATGGGACTATCATTGTAGTTTATCCATAGTGAATATACTATGTTAAAATCTAGAAAAAATTCAACCTAAGGCTGACCTAGACTCGAAATCAAAGAGCACACCCCTAATAAAATCTAGGCTAACAACAAACAAACCAATGGGATCAATGTCCTTCCAAAAACCAACACTATGGGGGAGATCAAGTCCCCACAAGATTTTCTAGCGAAGGAGTAAGGAAAAGTTACGATGATGTATGTGAAACAACCCTGACCGATGCAAGTACCCTTTACTAAGGTGGGCACCCTCTGGGGGAATTGAGACCATGAGAAAACATCTTCCCCAGGTACTACAGGCATGTCCCACCTGCAGCCACCTATGTGGCTCCCTAGGAAACATCACTAAGGCTACCACCTAACAATCAATTGTTGAATGAACAATCATAATTTTGATCGCACGTAAGGGTGGGGTAACTAAGCCTGAATCTCTAAAGGTGTTAACCAACAGAACCCACATATACCTAATGATCAAAGTGATATCACAAAGACCAAAACAAGAAAACATGGGAAATCTCTCTACTTTCCCTAATGCGACTTTGTGCTTAACTCCTATGTTAGAGGAGGCTCCCAATACAATGGTTGTAAGAATGGATTTTAACACTCCTTAATGACTCCTACGTTGATTGTTTTGGCCTTGGAGAGTTTACTCTCCAATCATATTCCAATGCCCTAAGCCTAACTACTATTGGTTCACTATAAAAGAAAGGTGTCTAATAAATTTTAGATTATGCATTTGATTTTTAAAGTTGTTTCTTAAGTCCAAGGGTAACAAATGAAACTTTGTGATGTTTGGACTCTTGACCCAACCAAGCAATGCAAGAATGATAATGCAAATTTTTCTTTTCAATAAAATCTAGTTATAGGAAGGGAAGATATTTTCATTTTCCTTTGCAAATTTAAAGTTGACCTCACACACACCAGGAAGCCAACGATCACTTCATATCTGGAACCAAACAATTCTCCTAATGCTTCAAAATAAAATCAATCATGCAACAAATATTTTTTTACTTTTTGTGATTTTTTCCAATTGAAATGTAAACAATTCTTGATCTATGTAAGAACACACAAAGAAAATGGAAACCAATAAAACATTGCAAGAATATGGGTTCTAGGAATTTAGAAGTGAGGTTGGATCACCCCAATCCAATGTCACTAGCAATATCTCACCCAACACTCACCTAGGAGGGTAGATCTAGTGATGATGAATGGTTATACAAGGACAAGTAAAAAAACCGATGATAAACAATGCTATATCTTTTCAAATATGTTGGGTTTTCATCCCAACTTCACTGATTTTTTCAAGCAGAAACCAAGTCTATCCGAGAAATGAAAATCAATCCACATAAATTCACTCAAAAAAACATTGAAAGCAACATTTGTGACAATCAAACATGAAAATAGAGATCAAACCAGATAATAAAAGGCCATATTAGAACCATATTGATCAGAGGACAAACATACCTTCAAGGTTCTGGTTTTTATACTATAAATTTGCAGTTTTTATGGAGCCTCGTGGGACACATGCCTATCAACCAGTGAGGGCCTCGCGGGACACCTATGATGCAACATGATAGGGCCTTTTTTTTTAGAACAAAAGATATATTTCATATCTTCCATATCTGTATAAGATCTCTCATATCTATTGGATCTAGGCTCTAGATCAATTAAAGGAAGAATATCAAGGTGACACAATCAAACACAGGGAAGGATTGACCAAGAGATGCAAACTAGAGAATAATTATCCCCTAGTGGAGTTTCTAGTTCTATTATGGGATTATTTCTCACAGGAATCTTGTTGAATACACAACAAAATATCCCTAGGATTATCCTTGTAATCCTAGAAAAAATAGAGATAGAATTCATATGTTCTTCCTAGATTTAAATTCAAACATAGCTTCATGATTATCCCAAGGAGTGGTCAAGATTTGCATACCTTTCTTTAGAGGTGGTCCTTCGTATCTCCTAGTTGTTGTAGTCCTGAAAATCCATCTCCAAGCTCCACAAACTGCTTCCTATAAATAGAAGGCAAGAAAAAACCTCTCTACCTATATACTTGGGATTATAACCTTATATCTAACTTGCTTCTAATTATATCTATAATGTGATGAATTAAATCCAAACATTTTCATAATGGAACAAAAATATATCATGGGAAAACCAATGATCTATTGATAACATAAGAGAAATGACATAAAACATACCTTAAATCTTGATGCATGCTCCCTTGAACTCCTTGCTCCTCCTGTAGCTCCTTGGGCAGGCTAGGCTTCACTGACTTATGGCTATGGTAGATGGAATAGGTACATATTCCATGGGACAACATAATATACCTCTGAATTCTTCACCCTCTTTCCCAAGGCTTTCCTTTTTTATATATCTCTTTGGAGGGGCTTTGTGAGAGCTTCTAGATCTTCTAGAGACCACTAGAAACTCAAATTATGTGAGTTCATTGGCCCTTTCCATGAAGATACAACTCGTCCCTCACCTATCACCCTATAACTCTTCAAATATAGAATATTTACAGAGCCTCACTTGTTGAGCCACTAGTGACCAACGAGGGCCCTCACTTGTTGTTTACTAGGTGTCTAGCGAGGATCTCAAAAAATGGGATAAACCTTAGCCAAAATATGTATTATGGCTTCTATCCTCTTATGGATTCCTCTCT
>ML814999.1:99437-158581 GCA_009831015.1 Picea engelmannii | reverse complement strand
GTGGAGAGAAGAAAGAGAGAGTCGGTGATGTAGAGAGAGAGAGAGAGATATGGAGGGAGGAAGGGAGGGGGGGAACAATGGGGGAGATAGAGGGGGGGGAAGAGGGATACAAGGAGAGAGGGAAAGAGGGGGTAGAGAGAGAGAGGGGGATGGAGAGAGGGGGGGAAGAGAGATGGGGAGAGAGTGGTCAGAGAGATATAGTTTGTTTTGGTAGGAAGGGAATTCTATGTTAGAAAGAATCCATACGCATTCCTATTCCTAATAATGCATGTCTTCCTTAGGAACGTGTGTGCATTCTTAGGAGTGTGTGCATGTAGTTCCATTTCCAATATTTTTGGGGTGGGAATGAAAACTCTAATGTATATGTTTTCTAAGTTGGTTGCCTCGGGTTTAGGTTTGGGATGAAAAACCTAGTGGTTTGGTATGAAAATACATAAAAACCTCCATTATTATGAATACCTCTCAATATCTCTATTTTTGATGTTATTTTTCTATAAGCTACACAAATTTATTGTGGATGAAACTATAGACATAGATAGAGTCGATTATGCATATTTCAAATATATATTTAAAAATAATTTAATATTGTTTACTATTTTAAATCTATTTTTTTCTTGACATAGATTATAATCCTAAAATGCATACCTCTTTTATTTCTGCTATAACTTTTTGCCCACTTAACCATTTTTAAACCTTATATTTTCCTTGAAAGATTACATATTTCTATAAATAAAAATCATATATTGAGAAACCTAATTCAATTTTCTACATTTCATCTTTTTAAACAATATTCATATTCATTGTAAAAGTACCTTGAATAATCCCTCCAAGTTAATATAGTGTTGTTTTTCCATGTTTGCATTGCCACTAAGGTGTCATGAGAGACCATCATTAGCTTGCACCCACCCTCCACCCCTCTTGATAGAAATAGGATCAACACCCTATCAGTACCATACTAAGCTTATGTTGTGGTTGTTATATCTATTCCATTGAATGGCTAGTGTGGGAAACTATGCTTCATGTAAAACCTGAACTTGTCCACATATAATGGCAATGTATTGAACCAATAATTAAATAAAAAATTAATGCTTCATAGCCTACCATTTCTCTTTCAATGTCCACCACATCTATCTAAGTCACTTTAACTTATTCGACTATCATTTAGCCCATTCAATCTATAGGTTAGTTGACTAAAACACAAGATCATGCATAACCATATAACTATGCATATGTGATTTCACTAGTATTGCTTATCATGTACATGGTACTTATTGAACATATAATTTAAACTACAATTCATGTGTCACAATCTTTTATTGAAATAAATTACACAAAAACCATTATTAATAACATAAACAATAAACTAATCATACATAAGTAGGTCCACATGTCTATATAATATAGTTCAAGCATTGATATAATAACCTGTTGGTGATCGGTAAGGGGGAAAGATTTCAATCCTGCAAGATTCCTCTAGGTATTGGGTCATTAAAATGTTTCCTTACATCCCAAAAAGACAAGATCTTAGTCAAGAAAAAACCAAAATCATATTACTTTTATGTGGAAAAAAATATCCGGAAATGAAAATACCTAGAATTCATATTACTTTTTATTCTACGGCCCAACGGAGCAGTTCCATTGTACGTTTTTGCTATATTCTTGTCGAGTTCAACATTCTCCACCTCAAATTTCTTGCCTTACAAAAAACGAGTCATAAAATGAACAAGCAACCTAACAAAATTTTTGTCGGTAGTCCGCCCTTCCGCGAACTACCTGGTTGATCACCATTTTTCATCCATCTGTTTTGTGTATTGATCCCTCAATTTGACCTGCAACAGATTAGTATGTCAAGTGTGGGGGAGATTTTATGGAGTTTTACATTTTCTACGATTTGAACGAAAAAAATCATTATACAATCAAAATTGGTCATAATCATAGAATGTTTAGACAATTTCAAGTCAGGATTTCAAGACATTGATTTTGAGACATCTAACATACATATAGTAATATTCATTGTTGGTTTTGTCAATAACCATAAAATTCCTTGAACTAACAATTAAATTAAGCTGACAAAACATTAAATTCAATATTTATTTAAAATCCAACTTAACATGGACTTACTAAGGTTAACAGATTTATAAATCTAATAGATGTAAACTTATATATTTATATATATTTTATTTTTATAAATATATTTTACTTTTTTAATTACCCTTTTTAGGATGACAAATCAAGGTTTATTTAATAAATTAAAAATTTAATTAAATATCTTTGGGAATTTAATTTTTACATTAAGAGAAGCTTTCCAAGATCAAATTTTCAAAATATTTGTCACACTACCAACCTTCCTAACCTCTTAACTCAACAAAAGTATGGTGATCTTGGAAAGCTTCTCTTAATACGTTTCAAGCACATAAACAAAATTTTAAAGAATCACAAGTAATCACTTACCCTCTTAAGGTTAAATAGACTAATTTAGTCTTAGTGGACATTAATCATCATCATCATCATTACTTTATATTTTATTTTTATTTATGTATATTTTTTTATGATGATAATTGTATACTAATAAGATTTATAAAACAAAACAAATAAAATAAAATAAATAATTATTTTTCGTAATATCATTTTTGTCATGTTCTCATAGTGTGTCTTGCGATCGTGCACCTCTTGAGGGCATGCGACATTGCGATGTTTTTCACTTGGTTGCTTGGCACCACCAAGGATACTTCATTCGGACTACATATCTTCACCTAGAGCATACCATACTTTGTTCTAGGGTACTAGCAAGTCACACTCCTACTCTAGTGAAACTCTTGTATACTAAGACATCCATTAACTACTTTAACACTTAGCCATATTTAAGCATACACCCAAGAACTTGAGAAGCCAAGAGAACAATAATGGAACAAATGAAAGACAAACATAGATATACATCCAAGAACATGAGAAGGCAAGAGAACAACAACAAAACAAATTAAATACAAGCATAGATATAGTTTGGGCGGCAGGAACCATGCCTAACACCTAGCTAAGTCTTTGTTATTGATGAAAAATTACAACATGAGAATTACTGGCTCGGTTTACAACAGGACATAGTTAAACGACTCGCCTCACCTCAAGAAGACACTCATACATATATCATCACCAAGACTCTTTGTCACAACCATCTTTGTTGCCACCTGCGGTGCACCTCAGATGTGCCCCCAACCACAGATGTGTCGTCTCTTCATTTTCAAAGACTTCACATATTTCAGTTTTGCCTCACACATGCCTCCACAGACCTGTGTTTCCATAATTAGCCAAAATATTCCTAAGAGAAATTTTTCGAGCTCTATCCATCGAACCTTCCTCCTCAAGTTAGCACAAGTCCTCCGATATGGAGTGACTTGGCTCCTTGAGGGAGTTCCTCCTCTTCATATACCTCATAATCAGAGAGCTTCCCTTGTCTCTAAGTTCTTCCAAAACTTTCCTTCCTTGGTTGTGCACCCTTGTTCTCTTATAGGCTCTCCAAAGGTCACCATCGCAAATTGTCACGTCCTTTAGGAGTTTCGCGCCCCTTCGCGAATCCATGTTCAAATGAATCATCATGCCCCTTCACAAACCCAGTCTCCCAAACAAACTCATGCACTCATCAACCGTCATGCCCCTTGGGATCGATGCACCCCTCATGTCGACGTGCCCCATCCATTTAACCAACTTATTTTCTTAGGTGTGTGTGCCCCTTAGGTGAGTCGATATGACTCTCCTAATTGCTCCCCCACGCTTCAAACGATTTCCTTCGTTGATGGAGCGTCGAATTATTTTCCTCACTCTTCCTCAAGTTGTTTGTTGTTTGAATTGTGTCACAAAGCACTTTAGTTAGGATTCACCCTCAACCATACCATCCAACATAAGAGAAACACTCACATCCAAGTAATCTTTGATGCTACAATCTACCTATTCGCACAATCCTTCAAATGAAGGAAAGTCCCCAACTTGCCTCCTTCCATCAATTCACCTCAATGAAAATCAATATCTGCGATGAGTGTGATCATCATTCCTACACTCCTCAAATTCCCCAACAAACTGTCCAAAGCACTCCAATTAGAATAAGTCACCTCAAACAACTTCCATTCCTTAGGCATATTTGCACCAATACTTCTACCAACCTCAACCAATGACCCTCGCCATATCTCTAAACCATCACACAATCGTCTACAAGTCACCAAGGTGTGTTATGCCTCATCCAATTTCCCATACAAAAGGTGAGAGAACACCACCCAAGTCACCCGGTCTGTGTTCTGCCGATTCAATTTGAATGCCAACAATTCTTGGTCGACTCCTTCATTGCCTCCATCTGTCTCTTGGAACAAACATGTCTAGCACCTTTTACAAGCGTCCAAACTTTGGCACTATTGTCGCAACTATCAAGCCATCACATGATCCAATGAAACTGGCCAAGGCACCAAACACTAAGGATCCTCACCTATCCTCTCAACTTGGCATGTACAGACTTCATTTCCCACCATCACAATAACATGTCCAACGCACCTCATCAAAGCATTAGGAAGATTCCCCAAGCCATGTTCATGGTTCCATCCAAATTTTCCTAATTTGACCACATGAATCATTCATAAAATTCACCCCAATCTCTTCTACATGTTCACCCAAACAAGGAATTCCAAATTGCTTCAAGACTTCCTTAAATCTACACCACTTGAGTCATCCTCAATTTCGTCGGTTTTCACTATGGAAACATAATGCACTTGAACCACCAAGTTCTATGTCTTCCCTTCAAAGAACTCACTACAACACCCTGAAAATGCAAGAAATCAAGCCAACCATACCTTTCTAATGACATCGCTCATTTCAACCATGTTCTAATCCTACTGTATTGGGCCTCCTTTCCCAAGAAACCGACTCTCAACATGAACTCACCTCAACCACCATCTGTTGTGACACAAGGTCGAGTTCATTCTTAAACTTCATAAATTCATCTAAGTCCCAAATTTCACATGAAACCGTCTAAATCATCTCCAATTTATTTCCATCTCCTCACCTTGGTTGCTTCCACTTCAATTCACCATGCACCCACCGCTCGATTTTCAAGTCATACTACAACTAACTGGTCGTTGTAACTCTATGAATATTCACCTCGTCCAAAGGTTATGGTCTATTATTCAACTCAACTCAACTCAACTAATTTTCTCAATGTTGCATGACATAGAGACATCATGATGGAAATGTGCCCAACCAACTGTATGTTGTGGAGATGCTCTAGGTCACCCCAGGTCATCCAATTCACCCAAGTGCTTCACCTTATTGCAACCCATAATTGTTCTTCTTCGCAATCACTTCTACAATCACCATCTACGTTTCTATTTTGTGATCACTTCTGTTGTTAGATCTGTGACAAGTCATGCAAAAAATCCTACGTTCACCTACCTTTCCCAAGTGCTCAGTTCTCCCAATGAACTCTAGGCTTGGTCTCTCCAAGGCGTGCACAATAAGTCCAACACTGACTTCAGTCACGATTGAAACCAACCACATTTTCCTCTGCAATAAAGTCTACACTGAACTCTGCGATGAGTTATGTGATCACCCACCTTTCCCAAGTGCTTTGTTTCACCACAAACTATGCTCTTGGTCTGCATAAGATGTGCACCCAATTAAACCTTCCCATCACACTATCAACCAAACCTATGTCATGAGTTTGATGTAAAGTATGATATGAACAAGTTCACTACATTGAATAGTTCACCAAGTCTGTGAACATTCCCATCGAACTGAATTCGCAATGAATTTCCTTCAAGTTTTTTTTCTGATACCATCTATCGTTGAGATAATGGTGAAAATCTCCCCAACGCTTCTCCAAAATCTGCAACGAATCCACTTTGATACCATCTGTCATGTCCCTAGAGTGTGCCTTGCAATCATGCACCTCTTGAGGGCATGTGACACTGCGACATTTCTCACTTGGCTTCTTGGCATCACCAAGGATACTTCATCCAAACTATGCCTCTTCACCTAGAGCATACCCATACTTCGTTCTAGGCTAACGATGAGTCACACTCCTACTCTAGTGTAACTCTTGTATACTTAGACATTTGTTAATTTCTTTAACACTTAGTCATATTTAAGCATACATCCAAGAACATGAGAAGACAAGAGAACAACAATAGAACAAATGAAATACAAACATAGATATAGTGCGGGCGACAAAAACCATGCCTAACACCTAGCTAAGTCTTTGTTATTGTATAATAGTTACAATATGAGCACTACCAGCTTAGTTTACAACAGGGCAGAGTCAAACTAATCGCCTCACCTCACCAAGACACTCATACATATATCGTCACCAAGAATATTCATCAAAACCATATTTTATGCCACCTGTGGTGCAACTCAGATGTGCCACCAATCATAGACATGTCGTCTCTTCATTTCCATAGACATTGCCTCTTCATTTCCGTAAACTTCACAGATTTTTGTTCTTCCTCACACATCCCTCCATAGCCATGTGTTTCCAGACTTGGACAAAAATATGCCCAAGAGAAATTCACCCAACTCTGTCCTTTGAAACTTTCTACTCAAGGAAACACAACTCCTCCCATGTGGAGTGACTTGGCTCCTTAATGGAGCTCCTCCTATTTGTTTTCCTCATATTCGTAGAGCTCCCTTTGTCTCTAAGTTCTTCCAAACCTTTCTTTCCTTGGTTATTCTCCCTTGTTCTCCTATAGGCTCTCCAAAGGTCACCATTATGAACCGTTGGGTCATTTGGGGGTGTCTCTCCCTTTCACAAACCCATGCCTAAATGAAACATCGTGCCTCTTCGTGGACCTTGTCTCCCAAACAAATCATCATTCCCCTTCGCAAACTCGGTCACCCAAACAATCCCATGCCCTCGTCAACCATCGTGCCCCTTGGGACTGATGCACCCAACGTTGGTGCTCCCCTCATGTCGACACACCCCATCCATCTAACTGAATCATCGTCTTGGGTGTGCATGTCCATTAGGTGAGTCAATCTAACTCTCCTATGTGCACCCCCCATTCCTTAGCCAATTTTCCTTCATTGATGGAGTGCCCAAGTCTTTCCCTAAACTCTTCATCAAACCATCTATCATTTGACTTGTGTCACAAGGAGCCTTAGGTGGATTCATCCCTTGGCATGTCGCACCCAAGGAACCCCAACTCCCTTCTATATGAAGATGTTTGTCTCCTCATTCACACTGAGCATTCTTCTTGCTCAATTCATATTGTGGTGGAAGTAGGTGCGCCCAAACTAAGATCCCAAGGCCTTACAATTTAATATCTAAAAACAACAAGAAATATTTATAAAACAAATAAAATAAAATAAATACTTATTTTTCTTAATATCATTTATATATTTAAATGTAATAAAAAATATTTATTAAATGAATAAAATAAATTTAAATAAATATTATTTTTATATTTAAATATATTAACAACTTCCCCATATGGGGTGATGGAGTTTGGGGCCATGACACCTCCTACGTGTCACCTAGTCTCCATGATGCAAAATAGTACATGGGAAAATAATGAAAATATTTGGGAGTTTGATTCAGCTGTGATCATGGGTGAAGTAGCACTCGTTGACAATGTACGATGCCTAGACAACCAACCCAAGCCATAATTTCTTGTGCCATGAGAGAACTTCATGTGGTGTATCATTTTCTAGTGTAGGAGGGTATCGAAGGGATAATTTCAATCTCTAAATTTTGTAATGCTAGTTCATTTGGGGAGGTGAAATGCAACCTCCATGGTTTGGACTTCCACAAAGCACCAACATGAAGGATATAATGAACTCCATGTATCCTCCTATGCTTTATTTTGTTCTAGTTATGAGCTATTAACATTGTGGTTTCCATCTCAGTTGGGTGGGCTCTATGGGATTTTGTTCCATCAAAGTCTACCAAACAGAGGTATTCTCAGGGTCTAGGGAAAGAAGGGTGGGCCATCCTAAGGTAAATCCATAGCCTCTTAATTACATGTAGGATCCTAGTAGAGAAATTGGTGAAACAATTCATTGAACAATCTATCCATCCTTTATTTTCCCTCTCCAACCTCACCATAGAAACCATGACTCAGATAACGGACACTCTAGATGAGGAGAGCAGGAAGAGTTAGTTTGAGAGGTAGGCCAAAGCCTGTAAAATGAAAGCCCCTATCCTCGAACCAACCCATTGTGTCACTAAGGTAGAGAAAGAGGCCTAGGTTGCTACCAATTTCTATCACTCTAAGTTCCTTTATTATATCAAGGTTGAGTTAGAGGAAATGGAGAATACCATCATATTGAAAAAATAAAGAGTGTTTAATGAGAAGATCGAATAGGAATTTGAGGGATTAGTTTAATACCCTGGTTTCTCAAGAACCTGAGACATATATTCTTCAAAATAATTGATACATATTGGATAATTAAGTCCCTTATCACCTAGTTTATGGAAGAGATAATCCTTTAGCAATAAGACATTCTTCGTAAAATTGATCTGCTAGATGGGAAGTTTGCAACCATTTGTAAAGTTGTGTTTGGAATCAAAATTTTCTCTCACAGGTATAGGATGATGATATTGATACCATGGTACATGTAGAAGACTTCCTTGGATCCATGGGTATGTAAATGTGTTGAACCTGCATAGAATAAATCTAGCTAAACAATGATACACACATTTGCAGAGAGAATAGAAGAAAGAAGAAGAAGGAGAGAAAGAATGGAAGAATTCTCATTAACCGTTTTCCACACACAAAGAGTGAATAATTTACAATAGATATAGGATACATGAGTAACTAATGAGCCATAGTGGTGATCTAGAGTGATTTGGACACACACCAACAGTTACGAGAGTGAACTGTCACCTAGTCTAGTCTTTTAGGCAGTTACGAGAGTGAACTGCCACCTAGCTGAGTTAACTAGTCAACTAGTCTTCAGTTAACTGAGTGAACAGAGAGTAGTGAGGAGTTAAATAAGGAAATCAAGGGTAATGCGCCAATATGGTGATGATCCCATGGCAAGTGTGCATTAGTTGGTGATGGTCCCAATGTTGCATGGTGACAAAACCAATGCAGCATATAAACTCAACTCAACTAGTCAAACTGAAGTGTCAATTGAAAGAGAATATTCTCCAGGTGGAATATTCCCCCCTAAAATATAATATACTGGACAATGACTAATTATGAATAATAAACAAGGAAAAACCTTAGGAAAAATATATCCTAGGTATGTGTGAAGTAACTCCAACACCCCCCCTGAACATCACTATGGTGAAAATAAAGAATGGGTCCAGACAACGAGGCCATGTTAGGTACCCAAATACAAACGATACACCGAAATAAATGAGGAAAGAGGGAAAACCTCATGGGAAACCCCCCCCCCTCAAATTACAATTTATAAAAAAATAAAAATGAGAAGGAATAAAATCAGTTGCTAAGCAACCTTGTCCTTCACTCCAAGAAGACCTTGCAACTGTGCAAGTTTGTGTTCGTTAAAGATTTTGTTGAATATGTAGATGGCTGCACGGATATGATGAAGTAGATGTACCATTGATATTTCCACACATATCCACTTTCTCTTCTTGTAATGAAAAATATCCAAATAAGTTTGGATGAAATTTTGAAAACCATGCCATCGTTTCTGGAAAAATGCAGAAATTTTGTTGATTTTAAAACGATCATAACTCCACTTCCCGGACTCCGTTTCAAACGATTTATTTTTTGAAAATTGATATTTTCCCAAGAGGAATTAAAACATCCAATTTGTTTTTGAAAATTTGGCTCAGAAAACACCATAATGGAGTCTGATGTGCGCGGCTCTCTTTTTGTCTCCTGAGATGCATGCATTGCGCATGGAAAAGTGTTTGCATGTGACTCCTGAGATGCATGCCATATATCTTGCACATGAATTTCAGAAAAAATATATATATATATATATATATATATATATATATATATATGAAATTGAGTAGACATCATATTCAATTATTGGAATACAAATTTTTGTAGATACTTGTGTAGAAGGCTCTACAAACTGAGATGATTTATCTTCCAGTGGATTTTCTACATTCTCTATCTTGTCAACATTTTGCATGCATTCTTCCTTATTCCCAAATAAAACCTCCAATCTTATCCATAAATCATTTGGAGTGAATTCTTGTAAGTCATCATATACTTGATGGAGAAATTCGGGAGAAATAAAATAGAGGATACATCCTATGGCCATATCTTGTCTATTGAGAAAGTCAATTTTCTCATCAATAGAATCAGGCTCTACTTCCATTGCCATAGTTATTTGGTACAAGCCTCTGCATCTGAGAATAAGAAGAATTTTTGGCTTCCATTCCAAATAGTTATGAGGGGTGAGAAGTATTTCTGGTGAATAATCCATCTTTTTGTTGTCTTCAATCTTTTGTACCTGCAAAAATTATTTGGTGTAACTTTTTCTTAGCAGTCTGTCGGCTTTGATACCATGTAAATGTGTTGAACCTGCACAGAATAGATCTAGCTAAACAATGATACACACATTTGAAGAAAGAATAGAAGAAATAAGAAGAAGGAGAGAAAGAATGGAAGAATTCTCATTAACTGTTTTCCACACACAAATAGTGAATAATTTACAATAGATATAGGATACATGAGTAACTAATGAGCCATAGTGGTGATATAGAGTGATTTGGACACACATCAACAGTTATGGGAGTGAATTGTCACCTAGTCTAGTCTCTTAGGCAGTTACGAGAGTGAACTGCCACCTAGCTAAGTTAACTAGTCAACTAGTCTTCAGTTAACTGAGTGAACAGAGAGTAGTGAGGAGTTAACTAAGGAAAACAAGGGTAATGCACCAGTATGGTGATGATCCCAAGGCAAGTGCGAATTAGTTGGTGATGATCCCAATGTTGCATGGTGAAAAAACCAATGCAGCATATAAACTCAACTCAACAAGTGAAACTAAAGTGTCAATTGAAAGAGAATATTCTCCAGGTGGAATATTCTCCCCTAAAATATAGGAGGCTGGATAAAGACTAATTATGAATAATAAACAAGGAAAAACCTTAGGAAAAATAAATCCTAGGTGTGTGTGAAGTAAATCCAACATGGTACACATACTGATCTCATTTCCATACAAGAGGACCCCCAACCTTCTAGTGTTGGTCAAGAGATGGCCTAGCCAATCAAGAATATACATAGCCAACTAGAGGAATATAGTTTTAGGGGACCAAATACCTAGCATAGGAATGCCATATTTTCATCTAGATTTTATGATATACTGTATATGGTTATAATAAACAATTGTTTCCTTTTGGCATTGTTGGAGAAGACAATTTTGGGTTCTAATGCAGTGAACGAGGCAGAAGGAACTAAGGAAGCAGAGAACGCTAGGAAAGAAGGAAAAGCAACATGACAGAAGGGAAAAGGAAGTAACGTGCCGGGAAAGAAGGAAGATCAATGCAAAGTCAAAGCAAGGATGAAGACCAACTGTGTATAAGGTAGTTGGAATGTGGAAACGTTGAGTCCACTTAGCCATATTAGAATTTTTGAGTCATAATGTAAGGGTTTTTACACATTTTGTAGTATAAATAGAAGATGCATGAGGTATATTAAGATTTATTTGGTGAAGTAGTTCATTATCACTCTTGCATGAGATAAGTACTTGGAACATATTGTTGAGTCCAAGTCGAAGTATTGGTATTTTTGAGAGTTGCAGAGCTCAAATGAAGTCAATTTTGGAATGTAATTGAGGATTAGGTCGCAATCTCTCACTGGAGCTTTGTGCAAGTCCCATAGATGATTTTAGGGGATAAATTTTTCCAATGGGATAATTTTCCATGATTTTTCCCAAAAAAGGATTCACCAATTTCCTTTTTTTCTAAAATTGATTCTCCCAAATTCCATAGAAGAAAATTATTATACCTTAAAAATCGCCAAAATTTTATAGAAACTATATAAAATACTTAGAAATTTGAATATTTTTCATATTAAGGACTAGTAATATTAGCCCATGTTTCTACATTTTAATATAAATTTCCATCCTTAAAATTATCTATACATGTGATGTTGGTCAGCCTCAGTAGTACTAACCTATGATGTAATGCATGTAGTGCTATTTTGATGAAGAATGAATAAATAAGAAGATGTTTGTGGACGTATCCCAGAGGGGGGTGAACCATGGTAAAATCATGTGTTGTAATGTGTTTTGAATGTTTTTTGTTGTTTCTGCAATTATGAATCAATGGTTAGATGAATGAATGGATTTATTTATAGCATGCACTAGAATAACTATGCAGAACAAATGTTATTGAATGGATAAAGTAGTAGATATGATGAATGTTATGGTAGGATGTATGTTAAAGTAGAAGGAGAAGTAAAAAAAACATCCCCAACCCCTTCCATGACTGTAGACATATGCGTCCTCCAGTCACCCATAAGCCATCTTGGGTGAGACTACATTGTGCACTATGTGCACGGTGTAGCCTTCTGGTTTACCAGAAGGGCCAATGGTGAAAAGGGTTTTGTTGGAGAACTAAGGTAGAACCCGGGTAGCTCAAACATCCAACAAATGGTTCCATTTCTAGTTGGAACTCAGAATAACCACCAGGAAGGGGTTTGGTGAAGAAAATGTAGTGGTAAAAAGGGATGTTCAGGCCATGGAATCCTACAAAGCAATAGATTGAAAAATGGTTGGAGACAAAGAAGCTAGAGTTTGCGCAAAAAGATAATAAGGGTTCCAGATATACACTGCGTCAGTATCTACAAAGATTATTGATTTGCATGAGGCATATTTCTGTTATTTTCCAGACTTATTATAGGAGTGGTTATTGAGGCTGAAGGATACCCATCCGACTAATTAAATTAGGTCAATAGAATGGACTGTTGAGAACATTGCATGATTGGAAAAGGTTAATAATAAATTCACGCGCGCAATAAGTTTCTGGTTAGATAGTATTACTACAGGATTTATTACTCAATTTGCAGTCGACACAACAAAGTCATATATTGTTGCAGAACATGATTTCTTGAAGGGACCCAGAGGAAGGTACATTAAGTCTCTTTACACGTCGATCAAGATATTATTATATGATAAAGGAGTGATGACTATGGAATCAGACAACTAGATCACTTTGCGTGCATGGGGGAGTTGGGGGAAGCACTAAGGAAGATCTGAGATATGGAGAAGGCTCTGGAGAGTATCTATAAGAATGAAACAGTGGACCCCATCATGATGGATGATGAACCGACTAGGGAAATCATAAGGAAAGAAGGTGTGACACGTAGCATATGACCCTACCAGTATAAGATTAATAGAAAGAAGAGGGAAGTAGCCGAGATAGAGGGCTTGGACAATGATGAGGAAGAGGTAGAGGATCTACGCACCACGTGGAAGATTGAGGATATCTTGCACGCCACATATGAGAGGAAAACCAGAGGTCATGGGTCTGGAATATAAGAAGGCTCTCCATTCCAAATATGAATTAGTGGGGAACCCAAAACCCCATGTGCGACTAAGACATATGAAGAAAAAAAAACGGTTAACCAACAAGTGATTAATGGTAGAAGGATTTTTACAGAACGTGAGTCCAGTGGAGACTCAAGTAGAAGTGTAGCTTCAGCAAGTATCAGTCAGGTATCTACACTGCACGGAGGTGGTAGTACAAAAAATTCACAATGGAAGGACAAGATCCAACTATTAGGTTACCAGAGTTCCGAGGGGACGGGTCGGATGACCCAGAAAAACATTTTTTTATCTACGAGAATATATGGGCAACAAAGAAGATTACAAATGAAGATATAAAGTTTGCACAGTTGAAAATGACATTCAGAGACCGTGAATTAGACTGGTACATGTTTCTCACTACAAATAATCCAACGGGAGCACCTACAACTGTAGAATAAGTGAAAAGGAAATTAATAAATGAATTTTAGAAACCAAGTTTAGAGGACTAGTTTATGAATGAAATGATAGAGATTAAGAAGAAACTAGGAGAATCGTTCTGGGAGGTGGACCAAAAGTTCAAGAGGATAAAAGTTAAGTTAAAGTACCCTATAACTGATATGAAGCATATAAATTTGTTTATTAACTCTTTATTGACACACTTGAAGTATCTTTTGAGGAAGTAGAAATTCCAAATTCAGGATGAGGCTCTGCAAGTGGCCTTACAACTAGAGGAAAATCAATCTAAGCAGATAGATCTAGCTATTGAAGAGTTGAGGCAAGACTTGAAGAACATAATATTCCAGTTGAATCAAAATAAAGGTAAGGAGAAAAGAAAAGACGTCTAGTGTACAATGTGCAGGATATAAGGACATCATAAGAATGAGTGTCCATTATTTGTGCAGTATATTGTAGTGGGTATGCCAAACTCTTTATCTTCATGAGGACCATGGTGTGATATTTGAAAAACACATGGGAATGATCCCTATCATTTCCCCATGATTCAGAAGTATCAAAAAATACCAAAGTGTACATTTTGTAATTTTTGTAAGTCAATTGGACATGAAGACAAGGACTGTAGAGCCATGGAGAAGATGAAATAAAGGATTTCATATACATACAGGCTGCAGGATGAACACATAACAGGAAAACCTGCGAAACAATTGTAGTATAACAATGCGTAGCAACCATGGTATAATCCCATGCAACAGTTTCAAGCACAACTGCAGTATAATAATGCACAACAATGTGAAATGCCACCACAATATAATAATGCACAACTACAGTAAAATCAAGGCCCTTAGTATATCACACCATGTGGAGATAATCAAGGTAATATAATAGGCTTTAGAGGAGGAGGTCGTGGAGGAAGAGGCTTTGGAGGAGTTCGAGGACCAATAGTTTGTCAGAACTATCAGAAACCAGGGCACTATGTAGGAGATTGTCTACAACCACTTGCGACATGTATGTATTTTCACATAGAAAACCATGAAACATAATTTTTTTTTCCATTGTTAACAAAGATACAGGATAAGGGGAACTAGAACAACCAGAACGTCCAATGGATTTTTTTAGAAAACAAAGAAGAGGATAGGAAGAAGATTATCATCATGACTAGAGGTGGAGCTAAGATTGTAGAAGATGAAATCAAGAAGGATCATGATCAATACCAGTGGTTCAATAAGAATACAACGCTTGAACAACAATTTGATGCACGCAAAGAAAAAGAGAAATTCAAGGAGGCTAGACATGAGATTCTAAAAGAAAATATTTCGTCGACTTTGGGGACAAAGCCAGTAGATGAGATACCAGTGTATGACATGCCTCCTTTATTTTATCAAACCAACAAAGAGAAACATTTATAGAAAGTAACTTAAGAAAATTTTTGGGGTCATGTGTAAAATTGTTGAATGACAAAAATAATTTACAAGTATTGCAGAGTTTGTTAGAAAAGTGTAATTTTGGGGAAGAAGGGGTAAAAAGAGTGAATCGGTTATGTAAGAAGAGAAGAACAAGTAGGGAATTCAGGTTGAACACAAACATTGGAGATTTCAATATGGTGGATATCATACTAGACTTAGGGTATGAAGTCAATGTTCTGCCAAAGAAGACATGGAAAGTTATGGGAGAACCTCAATTGGGGTATCCACCTATCTAGTTGAAGTTAGAAAATCAACACAGAGTGGTGCCAATTGGAAGATTGAAAGGGATTCCAGTAGACTTAGATGGTTTGGGCACCATGGTAGAATTTGAATTCATTGACATAGTAGATAATACTTCGTCATATCCATCGTTGTTGGGTCTGGATTGGGATTTTGATAACCAGGATATTATCTATTTGAAGACAACGAAGATGATCGTTGAATATGGAGAATATAGGTTTATTGCGCCATTGGATCCCTTAGAAAAAGGAAGGTATGTGGAACCTACAATAGGAAATATTGTTACAAAATATGTGAATCAATTGTACAAAACTATCGTGCGTGAAGAGGATTATATCAACCCAACTACAGATGGAATGCTCAGTTGAAGGAGTATTAGTTCTTGTGCTTTAGACTCTGACATAAGACTAGAAAAATAGCAGCAACAACTACATGAATTATCCACCAAAAGATGCGCCAGAATGACATGCACGCTAAGATGGATTGATTTAGAGGTAAGAGAGACTCCTATTTTTTATGGTCTGAATGACTTAGAAGAATTTTTAATGAAGTTTGAATTAGAAGTAGTAGAAAGTCGAAGATTACTAGTATTATATATTTCTTTGAAAGCTACACCTTCCCATTGGTGTGGTACACACAAGGAGAATATCAACAATTGGTTTCAGTGCAAGAGGTTACTACGCATCATATTTGGCGTAGAGCAGGAGCATAGATATGAGGATAAATATGATGGAATTGGACAATCTAAAGAACATGTAGATAGGTGCATGGTTCAATGGATATTAGTACCACCAGAATAATGGCCACACAATTTTATTCACACATTAGAAGGTGTTATATCCATACAATTCCCTAACCATGCATACATGGCCTTGGCCCTCTTACTTGCATATTTTTCCAAAGCCCTGTTGAGAAGCTCTTCTTTAAAAACCATTTTTTAGAAGATATACGCACCCTGCACCACTATAGCCCATGTAAATGCACTTTCTACACCACTATATCCCACGTACATACGCTTGCTTCATACTAAACAACACACATATACTTTCAAAAGTTTCAAAAATTAAAAAGTTGCAAGGAATTCGTTGAAATTCATGGGCTATTGGAAGTTTACCAACAAATACATCTGCTATATCCCATCACCAAACAAAATAACCATCATTTTGTCATATAAAAGGAAGTGTTGGGGTCTCATTTCACATCCAAGCATAATAACAGTGAAACGCTTCCCAATTTCACTGCCCCTCCTTGCCCAATATTTTGCCACCTTTTTTGAGATATTGCCTCAACATTCCCTCATCTTCCCCTTCTCCCTCCATTCAATCCATTCCCTTCCCTTGAGGTGACCAGAAAATTGAGAGAAGAGGCCTATTCAAGGTGCACTTGGATCATGGTAAAGAGGATCCCGACCTAGGTTCACAGAATGGTGGCTGACACAAATTGTAAGTTTCAGTCTTTGTATGATGAATAAAAGAATCACATTTTCTTGTCCCAAATGATGATTCTTTGTGTACTTTCATTGATTTATACTTAGAATTTAATATCTAACCCTAACTCATGAATATAATAGCATGCTTGTAGTACTTGTTTTTCTATCTTTGGATGTAGGTCAGCCTTGGGAGGAGATGTGCAGTCGTTGGAACTACTAAGCTTGAGGATATCATCACCAAATGTGGGATCAAAGATAAAGTTACTTAATATCTTCTCTTATTTCTTTCTTTTTGTTTGTTTTGGTATGTTTGGGGTAGAGTAAAATAGATTAACTTTTATATGGTCATTCTCTTTGTTTACATATTAAACCCCGGTGTAGTTAAAGGGGGGATTTTCCTGCTAGCAGAACTGGCGACCATACTGGGGAATGCCTCTAGGGTTTTTTAGGGGATTTTGGGTTGATTGATTGGTTTGTTTTCCTTTCGAGTTTATTTCAAGTTTGTTGAGATTATATAGGGATTTTTGTCACCTCCAGGGTGCATACTAGTTGTCCTTTCCCTATAATACTACCTGGTCTTTTTCATTTTTGAAATGAGACAGAGGTGTACGCACCCTGTCTTGGGTCATCCCATGTACATACATGCTATGCACAGTAGACAACCCGCATCTTTGTTTCATGAAATGTTTTTGAAAAATAGGGAGTTTGCCTCTTTCCTGATTGAATTTCTCACTTCTCGGGGCTTTCTTGGATTAGTCTAGAGTCTCTCTTTGTGGCCATAGCCTAGGTATAGGTTCCAGTTTACTTGTTTCCTTAGTTTTCTTGTGTTTACCCTAATTAGGTTTTAAGCAAGTTGTTGAGTTGGAGATATTCCTTTTTGGTTTATTGATTGAATCCCTGCGATCCATAGTGGGATGAAGGTATTTTCCAGTCTTCTTTCAGTTTTATTCTTTTCCTTTTTACTTGCTTTGAAGAAAGAAAAAGTTTACTTCAATTTTTCTCTTTAAAGTGGTTAAAAAAAAAAGAATTTCATTTTCTTGCATTTTCAGTTTGGAAAGGTAGTTAAAGTTGTTATTTGCAAAAAGGAAAAAAGAGTCTTCATTTTTAGGTTATTCTTTATTTATTGAAACATAAGTAGCTTGTATTCAAGAAAAAGCAAGTTTTAGGTTTTCTTTACAATATCTTGAAATGATAGTTAATAAAAGTTGAGTTTACAAAGAGTTAGTTACAAGATTTGCTTTTAAATTCGAAGTAATTTTTTCAAGTGCTTTAATTTTCTCCTCCTTTTCGTCTCTTTATAACACCATTAGTTTCACTACCATACCTTGTGATTAAATAAAGCCTTTAAAAAGAATGCTTAATCTAAAATACACTAGACTTTTATGTTTGTAGTGTTCACAAACTAGTTTAGGGTTTTAGGGCCTTGAATTAGGTTTGGAGAGAAAACTCTTCAAGGTCGTTAAATCAAATATTGGAGTATGAGATAGGGAGTGCTTAAGTCCAGTGCCACAAAATTTAGTCAGGACTCCCCTCTAACACAGGGGATAAAAATGAGGTTGCATGAGGAAACGCATCAGAGATAACCCCTCCAAAGTCAGACTGAACGTAGTCGGGAACGTATATTGAGGGTATTTCTTAGGAATAATACCGACTAGATTTTCCTGTGGATCTTTGTGGACCTCGACTCCGTTCGAGATCCTCTGTTGTCTTCTAGACCATTTTATTTTGATACCCTTGATAGGCTTCATACTTGTTATCTTTCTCATTATGATCTGCCTGTCTATCGACTGTACCCGCCTGGTGACTGACTGCGAGCAAGAAATCTAGTTGCACATATTCTAGGGACTTACACGGGTGACTACAGGGGTGTACTCTGGTACCTGGGGCAGACGTTGGATCATGCTTCACATAGTATACCCGGAGGGTGCTTCTGTGTTCGAGTCACACTTGCACTACTTAGTTTCTCTAGTGTCGATTGGCATAACTATCCTTCCTACTAGATAGTCGACTGCTTGATTTGTATTTAGGAAACTTTTTAGTGTGTGCTTGTTGTTCAAATGCTAGTTAAGGCTTACTATTTTGGTTGATCATTTCACAAAGTGGAATATCAACAAATTCGTCAGTCGCAAAGGCTTCAAGGCTTATCATCGGTTACATTGGAGCCACCTCCACCATTGTTATGATGAAGACTTGACCAAGAATGGTCGTTCAAAGCGACCAGGCCATAGGAAATTGTTCCTGAGCCTGCTCCATGAGGAGACTATTCGACTCTGGAGGAACCTACCATTTTTTAGCCTGAGCAGAGGCTCTCAGGCCAGCTAACCCTATGATTACTGACTTGTCAGCGTCGATCTTGATTTAGATTTTCCCTCCTGAGGAGACACTTTCTGAGTGCCATCTAGTCCTACAAGCGGTAATGGAAGAAAATGTTGCTACTTCGTCTGGGAGTCCTCATACTCCCGTTACGACTACTACCGTAGGGGAAGTCTTACCTCCTCTCCCACCTTCACCAATCAGGGCCATAGTGGTGTCGACTCCCTCAACTTCCGATAGTGGTATGATACCATTATCGGGTTCGACCACTTCTCTGTTTAATCAAAGTGTGATGAGCCCTCCCTTCTCATATGGGATGCCCAACTTTGATTCAAACTTGGTTCTTACTTAGTCTACCTTACAGACCATGGGTCTGGGGGCAGGGATCTCAAACACTCTCGTATAAGGGACAACCAGGTGTGCTTCTATCCCTTTTAATTATATCCCTTACAGTGGGGGTCATATATCACGTATGTCCCCTTCGCTCAGTGGTGTTATTCAGCAGCCAATCGGGCCAAACACTAATTATAGCTTGTTTGGTGGAGACAGTTTAGGACCTTCATATTATACAATGTTAGTGGTATCTATGTCATTCTCTTTGTTCGACGTGTTTTGGAACAATGATTTTTCTTCGGATGTCATCTCGGCTGGGGGAAACCCCATTTTTAGGCAACAAAACCTTGTGGAGGGTACTATTCCTTCATAGGGAGTGACGACTGGTTTTTTATCCACACAGGGTCTTTGGAATCCTTGGAAGGGATCATTTCCCTCACAAGGGATGTCGGTCAGGGGAAACCCCTTCCATGCTCAATGGAACCCCTAGCAGGGCTCTATACCCATGCCCATCAGATCGGCTAGGGGAAACCCCTTATCGGGTCCTTGGAACACAGTGTTGTGAGCAATCACTGCACAAGCTATGTCATCCAATTTTGGGGGTCATCCGATGATACCCCAAAGATGCAGTTACCCTATGCTGGTCAAGGCCACGGTTTCTACAAGAACCCTAGCCAGCAATCCAACTTTTCATGGAAACCTGGTGCCAATCAAACTCCGGGAGTCTCTTTTCCTGTAAATAGTTCACAACCAAAACTATCATTTCTAGAAATGCTACATCTTCCATACTTGTCGATATTACCAAATGACCCATTTTTTCACGATCCGCGTTGGCCCCCCATGCCGACCAAGTTGCCCTAAGATATTCTGAAATTTGGAGGAAAGCCTAGCGAAGATCCAAGTGATCATGTGACAAATTTTCATTTATGGTGCTCGTCAAACTCACTGAGAGATGACTCTATATAGTTTCTCATTTTTCAATGCACTCTTATAGGGGGTGTGTTCGAAAAATAACTAAGAGGGGGGGTGAATCAGTTATATATATAAGCTTGAAACTTTTCCTATTCTTTTGTAAATATTTTTAGATTATTATTTAGTGTGTTTCTGATAACTTAACATGCATAAATATACAATATTTGATTAATCACACAGAATACATAGAGACACTGATTTTCATGAGGAAACCCATAAAGGGAAAAAACCTCTTCTTCTTAGGATGTCAATCAAGCTCCAAATTTCATGTACACCACAATCTTTGAGCACCAACTCAAATATGAGGCTCCAACCTCTGATAACAAGCTACAACTTGCAGAGAGCCTCTTCTGTTTAGGATGTCAATCAAGTTCCAACTTTCATGTACACCATAGTCTTTGAGCACCAACTCAAATATGAGGCTCCAACCTCTGATAGCAAGCTACAACTTGTAGAGAGCACCAACTCTCGGATTTATCTAGAACCACTAGATGGAATCACCAACTCCAAGGTTTATATAGAACCAACTATATGGAAGAAACGACACCCAGGTTTCTCTAGCACCAACTCCTAGGTTTCTCTAGCACCAACTAGATGGAAGAACCAACTAGATGGAGGCACCAACTACCAGGTTTCTCTAGCACCAACTCCTAGAATATCTTCTAGAACCAACTCGAATTTAGAGGACTACAACCCTCCCTAGAACCACCCTACCACCCTGATTGAATCTTAGAAATCTTACTTACTTGATCTATCTTTGATATGATCTGTTACATCTCGATGTCTCCTATGCTTTCTTCAGTTTCTATGCTCTGTTCCACTTCTGCATATTTCTACTTCCATGCTTTGTGACTCCAATGAACGCTTCTTCATCTATGATCCACTCTTTCTCCTCCTGTGCACCACTCCTCTTTGTTCATATTTTCTTCTGTGCTTTATGCTCTATGCTCCATATACATTCTATGTGCTACCCCTCTTCTGTGCTCTTCATCTCTTTCACTCGGCCACCTTCTACCTGCATAAATAACTAAAAAACAAGACCCTCTCTCTTCTCTATTCTATGTATTTTTATCATGCCAAGTCCTATGCCAAATAATACTCACAACTCTTCATCTTCTCTAGAGGTTATCCTGAGTCTATTCGTCATCAGTGGTCGTTATCCTGAAATTATTTTTTTCTTCTTTGACAGTGCGACCCTTTGACTTATGGTGGTTATATTGAGTCTCTTTGGCTTCTCTGATAGTTACACTTTGTCTTCTCTATTATAGTTGAGATTATTCTCTCTGTTATAGTTACAGTTTATCTTCTATGACAGTTATAGGAGGTCCTCGTGAAGAAGATCCTTGCAAAATTCACCCACGCGAACTAGCATCGGGTGAAAGATTCCCCCCACACGACTACTGGCTGTGACCACACGCCTATCAAAAAGGCACTTCGCGACTTCGCACATCGGATGTTCTGCTGGTGGATTTTTACCTTTCAATGTGTAAAATGTAGTGTCAATGGGTGCAAGGTTTCTCTCCACATGACCACTTGTTGTGACCATACGCCAATCAAAAAGGTGCTTCACAACTTTGTGCTTCAGATATTCTGCTACAAGTCACCCTGACTCTCCCAACTCCCGATCTTAGAATTAATTCGAGACTTCATGTTTCACGACCTCGGGAATTTGCACTTCGCGATGTTGGAAGTTAGATCAATTCCTTTATCCTAAAGTCTGGTCTTTGAACTCCACCAGTGTCAGATCAACAGTCCACAACTCTCCATGATCCAACGGTCTAGATATCCACTTCACAACTTTGTCTCTCATAGGTTTTCACCTATCCTCCTTGCAAATATTTCGAAGTCCGATTCTTCGAACGATCAGATCTGCTTCCACCTGTCCCGTTGAACGATGGATGGTCCCAACTGAGAATCTAAGACTCGTGCACTTACCTCCGGATCCAACGTCTGTTGGTCCATGCACTCAGATATGATGACTAAGATTCGTTCTCCTCATGTGCTCTTCTCTAGGTTTCTAGACTTGAACTTTAATGGTCCAGATCTCCTCCTTGCAACTGAATAGACGACAGTTGTCTCTCCTCCTCCCGATCTTGCACTTTCTCCCAAATTGGAAGAATTCCTAAGTGTCATTTGCGCTCTGCGTGCAACTTTGGAATACTCCTCTGAGATTCGGGACTTGGAATAAGTCCAACCCTTGTACATCCTTTTCACTATCTCTTCTGAGCTTCATAAATTTGAAGCAACACCATGAAGTACTAGCACAACAAGCAAGCTGCTCCAAACCCCAACATTGTCACAGTCTAGCCATTCCTAGTGATATCATCATTGTTGTTCCTACCATCAATGACAAGCACATGTTTCCTGTAAACATGCCAACAATCTCCCCCTTTGGAATTGATGGAAACCCTAAAAGGCTACACTATTCTTCTTAGACCTCCAACTGTAGCATCCAAACAACACCTTTTTATCCCCCTTTGACATCAATGTCAAAGAAAATTGATAGTGAATATGTTCTCCCCCTGATCAGAGATACAATAAGCACTCTCCCCTGGATTGGATATATTATGATCACTCTCCCCCTGATCAGATAGACAATTTTAACATGATAACAGGGTCACATCGAACTTCTGGCGTAGATACTCAATTTGATATTTTGCAAGCGGTTTAGGGAAGATATCAAAAATCTGATCTTTGGATGGAATATAATGCAAAGAAACAACAGTTTTGGTTACCTTTTCCCTAAATAAGTTATAATTGATGGGTATATGCCTGGTATTGGAGTGAAATACATTATTCTTTGAAACACTAATTGCACTAGTATTATCACAATGAATTGGGATCGGTGCAGTATACTTTACCTCCAAGTTTTCAAGTGTCTGAATCATCAACAATACTTGGGTACAGCAAGTGGCATATGCAATGTGTTCAGCTTCTGTAGTCGATAAGGAAATGGAACCTTGCTTCTTACTCAACCATGATATAAGAGAATCTCCTAAGTAGAATGCACCTCCACTCATGTTTTTCCTTTCATCCATGCAGTTAGCCCAATCAACATTTGAATAGACTGATAATTGAAGGTTCTGATTCCTAGGATACCATAGGCCATAGTTCATTGTTCCTTTCAAGTATCTAAATATTCTTTTGAAAGCTATCAAATGAATCTGTTTAGGTGCAGACTGATATCTTCCTACCATTCCAATAGCATGCATTATGTCTAGACGAGATGTTGTGATGTACAGAAGGCTACCTATCATAGACCTATATTAAATTTGATCAACATCAAGTGAGTCATCATCCTAGCTTAACTTGCATCCAGTGACCATAGGTGTGCTCATAGGTGAATAATATTCCATTTGAAACGTTTTCAATATTTCTCTTAGATATTTCTCTTGAGAAATAAATGTTCCTTCAGACCTCTAAGTAATTTGTAGACTAAGAAAAAATGGCAGTTCCCCTATCATAGACATTTCAAATTCAGACTGCATGGAAGAATCAAACCATTGTACCAATGAAGGTTATTACTTCCAAAGATGATGTCATACATAGACCAACACAATGAGAAAATCATTATCCTTTTATATATATATATAGATTGCAGTCAACTATTCCTCTCTTGAACCCTTTATCTTGAAGATACTTATCCAGTCTGTAATACCAGTAATGAGGATCTTGTTTCAACCCATATAAGGCTTTCTTCTGCTTGCAAACAAAGTCAGGTTATCTTACAGTTGGAAACCCTCTGTTTGTTCCATATAGACTTCTTCTTTTATATCTCCATTTAGAAAAGCTAACTTGACATCCATTTGATAGACTTTAAACTTCTTATGAAAAGCATAGGAAAGAAACATTCTAATAGCTTCTAATATTGCTACGGGGACAAATGTTACATCAAAATCCAGTCCTTCTATTTGAGCGTACCCTTTGCAGACCAACCTAGCCTTATTTATTACAATATTTCCTTGCTCATTAATCTTATTTTTGTAGATCCATTTGGATCCTATTACATTTTTATTTGATGGCCTAGGAACAAGTTCCCAACTATCATTCTTTTCAATATGATCCAGTTCCTCATTCATTGATTTTAACCAATTTACATCTTTATTGGCTTCATTAAAGTTCTTGGGTTCCACCATGGATATGAAGGCTATATGTGATTGCTCGRTGTCTTTGATTATCCTTCTCCTGGTTTGTACACCTTTGTCTTTCTCAACAATTATCTAACTTGAAGGATGATTCTTTTGAGTAATTCTGGAGGAAGGATTTGATGTTGATTGTTKTCTTGACTCTTTTTGTCTAGGTGTCTCTTCTCCACCTGATTCATMATCTTCTTGTGAATCTAAGATTTGTTGTTCTTCATTTTCATTATTCTAGTTATCTTCTTCATCTRACTTGGTGCTTACTCTTTGTTGATCTTTTACAGGAGCTTCTTCATCAATTCGAACATCAATACAGTCTACTAATTTATGCATTATTTCTGTATCTTTTACTGTTCGTTGCATATCCTAATAAKATACCTTCATCAACTCTACCATCAAATTTTCCAGATGATCATCATTATTTTTGATGTAGCATTTACTTCCAAATACTTTGAAGTGCTTAATTGATGCAAATCGACCAAACCACAACTCATATGGAGTTTTATCACTGTTCGACCTTAGATGTGATTTGTTTATAATATGAACAACCTCCACCCAGAAGGATTTTTAAATGTCCCTTTCACTCATCATATCCCTTGCCATCTACTAAACTGATCTATTTTGGCATTCTACAACTCCATTTTGTTGAGGAGTACCTGGAATAGTATATTCTCTTTTAATTCCATGTCTATCACCGAATTCTTTGAAATATCTTGTCATAAATTCTCCTCCCCTATCTGATAAAATTGCCTTTAACTTCCTTCCTGTCTGATTCTCAGCTAACACCTTCAACGTTTTGAACTTCTCAAACGCATCAGATTTTTCTCTCAGAAAGGAAACCCACGTAATTCTGGAGAAGTCATCAATGACCAGCATAAAGTGACGTTCTCCTCTAGTTCTTTCCTTTCACAATGGTCCACATAGATCCATATGAAAAATTTGAAGTGGTTTCTCTGAAAATGTGAAACTCTTCGATTTGAATTGAGCACAAGTCAACTTCCCCGTTTGACAGGATTCACATACAGATTTATGAGGATTAGATATTCCTGGAAGATCTTTCACAGAACCTTCATTATTTATCTTGACAATATGATCAAAATTTAGGTTCCCAAGCCTTTTGTGCCATAACCAACTTTCATCAAATTTTCCTAAATGACATTCCTCCTTATCTTCCTTCAGAACATAGACATTGTTTTCAGTTCTAACCCCTTTTGCAATCATCTCTCCTATGTTCATTGTTTTTACTTTACAATCTTTGGCAGTGAAAGTGACTTCACATCCTTTGTCACACACGTGACTGACACTAAGAAGATTATGCTTTAATACATCAACAAATAATACATATTGAGCTTCGCCTCTTCCATTACTTAAGCTTACTAGGCCTTTACCTCTGATTTTCCTGAAGCATCATTTCCAAAAGTCACATTTCCTAATTTACTTTCTTTGAGTGATAGGAACTTACTTTTTCCACTTGTCATATGAGTGGAGCATCCGTTGTCAATATACTAGGGGTTATTTTGTCTTTGAGTTGAAAACACTTATCCACACTTGTTATCTTCTTTCTTCTTCCAAACCTTGACGTCTTCAGCTCTATGATTTGAATCTGGCTTATAGTTCTTTAGGCGACATTCTACAACTTTATGTCCATAATTATGGCAGATGTGACATTATGGTTCATTGAATAAAGGATCATAACGATTGTTATGCTTAATCTGTGTCTTTTTCCCAGCCATCACATGATTTATAGTCTGTTTTTGTTTGTTACTTGGTTGGATCATTCTTTGTTGTGGTAGATATTTATTCCTTGGGTGTCTTGATTGCTCATGTCTAAATCTTAAGGAACATTTTACATCTTTGTGGCCAAAGTTATAATAATAAAAACAATATCCATAGAAAAACTCTCTGTACCTGGAAAATGGTTGTCTTCTTTGAGCAGGTCGATTTCTTCCATGCTGATGATTTCCTTAAGTAGGTCGATTTCTTCCATGCTGATGATTTCCTTGAGTAGAGGGTGTATTATTTATTTGTTCTACAAATTCAGTTCTAGTACCTTTTTCTTCACTCCTCCTTGGCGGTTGATTATCTTCCTTTGTTTCTGCAGGTTTGTTGTTGTCAATGGTTGTATATTTGAAAAACTTGATGGATTCTTTGTTTCTTGGCTGACCACTACTTGATGCCTCTTCATAACCCAAACCAGTTTTCAACTTTGAATTCCTTTGTTGATTCAAAATTATGGCTAATCCTTCTGAAGATTTAATACTTGTCAGGTTCTGATGATATAAGGCCTGAAATTTCTCTAGATCTTTTCTGACAGATACTACTTCAACTTCCAATTTTTCACCTTTTTTTATCTTCCCTCAATTGTTGTTTGAGGATGTCTTCAATATTCTCGGCTTCTTCTAAATTAACCTTCAACAAAGTAATTTCTTCAGATGGTTCATTGCATGTTTTCTCATACCTGAGAAGCAACTGTTTTTGTTTTCTTTTCTTTTCTCTACGTCTATCAATCTCTTCCATGGCACTGGCAAGTTCTCCTTCAAGATCTACTACTGCTTCACAATCAACAAACTCACTTCCTGTATCTTCTATGTTTAGATCTTCTAAATCTATTAGCATGAAATCATTTATTTTACTTTCAATAGAATATTCATTGTTTTCATCATCTGAAGGATCGTGATCATTGTTTACACAAAGGCTTTTCTTCTTAAAATTATTGTCTTTATAGAACTAATTTTGTTTATGCTTCTCTTCATCATCATATGTTTGATCCTTTCTTTTGTGAGGAAACTTAGATGAAAAATGACCTATCTTTCCACAGTTGAAACATTTGAAGCGCAGTTTACCTTTGTATTTGCATAATCCTTTCGTCAGTCTTCTCACAAAATTTTCTTCAATATCATCTATATCGGAGTCTATGTTTTTCTCTTCTTTAAAGGATGCCTCTCTTGTAGTGGATTTACCTTTGGTGATTATCATTTCATATGAAGTTAGGGTTCCAAGAAGTTAGGGATCCAAGAACTTGATCTAGTGTCAACATTTTGAGATCAGTTATTTCCTCTATAGCAGAGACCTTTGAGTTAAATCTATCAGGAAGAGATCTTAATATTTTTTGGACTAGAAAATATTCATCTATCATTTCACCTAGACCTTTCATAGTGTTGACAATTTTTTCTATATGTAAGAAGTACTTACTAATAGTTTTGTCTTCATCCATATTTAACTGCTCAAATTTCAATCTGTGAGTCTGAAGTTTTACGTCTTTCACCTTTTCATTACCTTCATAACTACTTATCAGCTTGTCCCACATGACTTTTGTTGAATCACAACATGACTTTGACAAACTCAGCTTTTGAAAGTTCACTGAGGATGGAATTCATTTCTTTTTCATTAAAACTAAACTCCATCTTATAATCTTTTGAGGCCAACACTACATGCTTCACATATTTAGTTTCAACGACATCCCAAACATCAACACCCAAAAACATTAAATATGTTCTCATCCTTATTTTCCAGAAGGCAAAGTTTGTTCCATCAAACAGAGGGGCTCTATTAGTTGAACTTCCTTCATCACTAGTCATGTTCAAGATTATGGATCTACCTTTGATCAAAGGAACTGTCTTTGATACCAATTGTTGGAAAAATAACTAAGAGGGGGGGAGTGAATCAATTATATATATAAGCTTCAAACTTTTCCTGTTATTTTGTAAATATTTCTAGATTATTATTTAATGTGTTGTTGATAACTTAACATGCATAGATATACAATATTTGATCAATCACACAAAATACATAGAGACACTGATTTTCATAAGGAAACCCATAAAGGGAAAAAACCTCTTCTTCTTAGGATGTCAATTAAGATCCAACTTTCAACTACACCACAGTCTTTCAGCACCAAATCAAATATGAGGCTCCAACTTCTGATAGCAAGCTACAACTTGCAGAGAGCACCAACTATTATATTTCTCTAGCACCAACTCCTAGGTTTCTCTAGCACCAACTAGATGGAAGCACCAACACCCAGGTTTCTCTAGTACCAAATAGATGGAAGCACCAAATCCTAGGTTTCTCTAGCACCAACTAGATGGAAGCACCAACTCCCAGAATATCTTCTAGCACCAACTAGAATTAGAGGACTACAATCCTCCCTAGCACCACCCTACCACCCTGATTGAATCTTAAAAAACTTACTTACTTGATCGTCTCTGATATGATCTATTACAGCTCAATGCCTCCTCTGCCTTCTTCAACTTCTATGCTCTATTCCACTTCTGCATATTTCTTCTTTTGTGCTCTGTAAATCCACTGCACTGTTCTTCGTCTATGCTCCACTCTTTCTCCTCCTACATACCACTCCTCTTTGTTCAGATTTTCTTTTGTGTTTTATGCTCTATGATCCATATTCATTCTATGCACTGCGCCTCTTCGGTTCTCTTCATCTCCTGCACTCAGACACCTTCTACCCGCATAAAAAATTAAAAAAAAAAGACCCTCTCTCTTCTTTGTTCTGCGTATTTTTATCACGCCAAGTCCTCTGCCAGATAATACTCACAACTCTTTGTCTTCTATAGAATTTATCCTGAGTCTGTGCATCATTAGTGGTCATTATCCTAAGATTCTTTTTGGCTTCTGTAATAGTGTGACCCTTCAAATTCTCTAGTAGTTATCCTGAGTCTCTTTGGCTTCTGCGGTTGATCTTCTCTATTACAATTGAGCTTATTATCTCTGTTACAGTTACAGTTGATATTCTCTGACAGTTACAGGAGGTCCTCGTGAAGAAGCTCCTTGCGAACTTCACCCGCTTGAACTAGCACCAGGTGCAAGATTCCCCCCATGTGACCACCGACTGTGACCACACGCCTTTCAAAAAGGCTCTTCGCGACTTTGCAGATCATATGTTCTGCTGTAGGAATTTTTACTTTTCAATGTGTAAAATATAATGTCGACGGGCGCAAGGTTTCTCTCCACATGACCACTTGTTGTGACCATACGCCAATCAAAGAGGAACTTTGCAACTTCGTGCTTCAGATATTCTGCTATGAGTCACCCCGAATCTCCCAACACCTGATCTCCGAAGTACTTCGAGACATCACATTTTGTGACCTCGGTACTTCTCTCTTTGCGATGTTGGAATTTAGATCACTTCCTTTCTCCGAAAGTCCGATCTCTGAACTCTTCCAGTGTCAAATCAACAGTCCACAAATCTTCATGATCCAATGGTCCAGATATCCACTTCACAAATTCGTCTCTCAGAGGTTTTCACCTATCCTCCTTGCAAATATTCCAAAGTTGGATTCTTCAAACTCTCGGATCTGCTTCCACCTATCCCGTTGAACGATGGATGGACCCAACTGAGAATCTAAGACCTGCTCACTTACCTCCAGATCCAACAACTGTTGGTCCATGCACTCAGATCTAACGACTAAGATTTGTTCTCCTCCTGCGCTCTTCTCTGGGTGTCTCGACGTGAACTTCAACAATCTATATCTCCTCCTTATAGCTGAATAGAGGGAAGATATCCCTCCTCCTCCTGAGCTTGCACTTTCTCCCGAATTAGAAGAATTCCTAAGTGTCATTTGCACTCTGTGTGCAACTTTTCACTACTCCTCCTGATCTTAGGGACTTGGAATAAGTCTAACCCTTGTTCACCCTTTTCATTATCTCTTCTAAGCTTAAGAAATTTGAAGCAACACCATGAAGTACTAGCACCACAAGCAAGTTTCTCCAAACCCCCACATTGTCACAGTCTAGCCATTCCCAGTGCTATCATCACTTTTGTTCTTGCCATCAATGCCAAGCACACTCTTCCTATAAACATTCCAACAGGGTGTTGTGAAATGGTATATTGAGCTCGACCGCTCAAGGTACTCTTACTTCAACGACTTGGTAATGGTTTTATTGAACCATTTCCAATTACCTATGAGAAACAATGTTGGCATCAAATTGTTGGCCAAATTTGAACAAACCAAGGTCTACCACATCTCTGATCATATCTGAGAATGGTGGCATCGAAAGAGCTTAATTAAGGTCCAAGTCCCTCCTCCTTTCATGCTTGACTGGTTCCTGAAGTGCTTGGTTCCCTATGTATCCAAGGACGTAGCGACTTCTAGAGTGTTTTCATAAGATGATGCAATTATGAGAGCACAACATCTTGAACTAATCTACTCTCATTCTGACATGGTCTACGAGATTTTTCCATATGCGCCATGGTCTATTCTCGATAAGGACAAGAAAATTTTTGGACCCCATACCGACGGTATTGTGGGCTCAACACAAATAAATTCCATGGATCTGCTATCAAATCAATTGAAAAAAATTTCGATACAACAGACTGTGGCCAACCAAACTTCGAGTTTGGTTGTTCCCCCTACCTAGATGTCAAACGTACACAATGTGTAGTCAACTAACCCCAAGGCCAACCAACAACTCGAGGGAAAGAAGAAACAAAAGAATAGGAAGGGTAAAGGGGATAAAAAGGCTACCAATAATGTTGGTGGGGGGGAAATGTAGAAGAAGAAGTCAAAGTATCTATGTAATATTTGCACGGAAGACCACTCGACTCATCTGTTCCCTTGGCGTGTAGAAGCTCAAAATCTATTAGTGAAGAAATAAACTATTGTGTTGATGAACCCTTTTCCACAAGGGAAAAACATGGCTCAGGCTTCAACATCCTCCAGCGCGGAAGGGGGTAGTCAAAGACCCCCCATGCCTATCAATAACAACCCGACCGCGAATATTTACATGATGAATTTCAAAGATAATATAGAAACCAGGGCCCAAAATTACAGAATGATGGAATCTAATGAAAAGGGAAAAGAAGCCATGAACCCATTGACTCTTCTCCAAATTGATAAGGCAGCAAGTGAAATGATGACGCGCATCCCAAAAGGTGCATTTAAGAAGGCTTCTCATAATCCAAACATGAGGGCCGCCTAGAACTACTTCGTGGTGGAATATTTGGCACAGACCCCCTGCACGATGTCTTCTTTGGAAGTCCTCCAAAGTTTCCCTTCGCAGAGAAAATATTTGTTATCCATCTTGGGATCGAAAAAGACTTGTAACACGGGAGAGATAGTTTTTTATCCAACCGACTTGAAACCTCGTCTTCCTTACCACGTTTTGTTTTAGATAGTAGTGGCTTACATGACAAAATATTTTACGTAGAACATTTTATGCATAGTGGTTGACAAGGGTGCCTCAAATTGTGTAATGTCATTGGCATGTTGGAAGGCCATTGGCCAGCCTAGTTTATCTTCGTCTCCTACGTTGCTTACGACGTTTGACAGTCGGTTGTTCAGACCATATGGAATCATTCCTTCTTTCCCTATGTAGTTGGGAGGAAACATTGTGTGTCGAAGTTGAATTGGTCGATGTGCCTCTCAACTACAACTTTTTGTTAGGAAGGAGTTGGACTTATGCGATGCATGCAGTGGTTGCTATGGTTTTTTAGGTGTTGTTTTTTCCACACGAGGGCCAGATTGTGACCATTGACCAGTTGTCCTTCTTTCATCCTGACCATTCATCGAGGGCTTCCACGGTCTCGATGATTTATGGTGAATAACACATCACTGTCAACTTAGGTGTTGGTTTGTTTTCATTGTTGATGGGAACTTTTGATTACCCACCGTCTTCTGGCGATGTCAAGCTTATATTAGTTGTTCCCGACCAGCCTAGGGATACAATTCTACATGTGTTGTCGTTTCGAACAAGCTACTTTAACGATTTGTGGACTTTACCTTCCCCATAGTCCTCGATGGAAGGGACAAGGAATCCTGGCATGGCCATGCCCTTGTCCGTGGATGAGGTTCCATACAATATTTTTGAGCAAACTTTGGCCAACCCCGATCTGAATCCCCTATAGGAGTTAGATCTAGTTCTCAAGCCTATTTGGGCTCAAGGTTCTCTTACCACTCAAGATTCTTTAGACCCGGTCCTTCCCTATGACGATGTGATTATCAAGGAATTGACTGGTCTCGATAGACCTTGGGATGATCTCAATCATAGATATTACTTCCTTCCCAAGCTAAGGAGAATAGAGGCAGGAGAATTTGTGTTGACCGTGAATGGAGAGAATCCTTGTCCTATCAATCCTTTCGCTACACACGGATTTTATGCCAAGGGTAACATGGAAAGTATTGCTACAATGATTCAAATAGATATCTCCAAAACCCCTGGCATTGTGGAGAATATTTTCATCAGAGCAGACTGCTCCCCCAAAGAGATTCAAACTTACACTAAGTTATTCAAACAATTCCGTGATGTTTTTTCCTAGACTTATGAAGAAATTCCTGGCATTAACCCATGAATTGTCAAGCATGAAATTATGACTTATCATGATGCCAAGTCGGTCCAACAGAAGCTTCGTCCAATCAATCCTTGAAAAGTGGCAACAATTAAGGAAAAAGTAGAAAAAATGCTCAAAGTCGTTTTTATCTACCCTGTACAGTTGAAGGAATGGGTGTCAAACTCAGTCCCCGTTTACAAGAAACAAGGCATGATTCACGTGTGTATGGACTTCATTGATTTGAATAAGGCCCATATGAAAGATAATTTTCCCACCCCGTTAATCGATCAGATTGTCGATGAATGTGCTGGTTGCGAGGTATTTTCGTTCATGGATGGTTTCTCAGGATACAATAAGATTCAAATCAAATCTGAAGACCAACATAAAACAACTTTTATCTGTCCTTGGGGCACATTTGCGTATCGTAAGATGCCTTTTGGCCTGAAGAATGTTGGAGCTAACTTTCAGCGGGCCATATCGTTTTATTTTAATGACCTTAGACACATAGTTGAGGCATGTCTTTATGATCTAGCATCATACTCTCGCAAGAGATCTGATCATCCCACCCATCTTTGACTAATATTTGAACGATGTCGCTACTATCAGATTCACTTGAATCCTAACAAGTGTAGTTTTTACATAACATCAGGTCATCTCTTAGGTTTTATTTTATCGACAAGAGGGATCATGGTCGATCCTCTCAAGGTTGAGGCGATAGTTCAATTGCCTCCCTCGTGCATGATACCCCAACTTCAGAGATTACAGGGGAAAGAGAATTTTCTTCAGTGTTTTGTCGTGAATTACGTCGAGATTACTAAAGGGTTTATGCGTTTCTTGAAAAAAGAGGTCCCATTTTGTTGGGATGAAGTCACTTAGTGCTCCTTTGAAGAGTTTAAACACTCCCTGACATCTGCCCCTCTTCTCCGACCTCCTAATTATAACAAAGATTTATTGTTGTATTTGGTTGTTACGGAGTTGACCATCGTCATGGTATTGGTTCAAGAAGATGATCTGCTCGAAGAGAATGTTATATATTACCTTAGCCAAGGCCTGGTTGGGACATAACTCAACTATTCTCACATTGAAAATATTTCTTTGACAATAGTACATGTTGTCCACCGGTTCTGTCACTACATTTTGCTTCACAATACCATTACCATTGGCATCGTGAACCCTTTTCAATATGTGTTAACACAATGGTTCATTGGTGGAAATATTAGTAAATGGATATTCATCTTACAGGAGTTTGACTTGGATTTTGTTTCTGCGAAATCCAAAACTTCATTGGTCTTTGTCGAACTTATTTTAGAACTTTCGGTCGAGTCTAGTGATATCACGCCTCAAGAATCTCCTATCGAAGGAGATATTTTTCTAATTTCATATTCGAACCCCTGGTATGGAGATATACGGGTCTATCTCCAGACTTTGAAGTGCCCCACTTCTACTTCCCATTATGAGCGTTAACAAATTCAACATCATGCATGAAATTATCTTATACTCGATGACACTTTGTATCGTCAAGGCTTTGATTGCATTCTTCACCGATGCCTTATCCATGAAGAAGTAGAACTTGTTTTGAACGAATGTCACACTAAAGCATGTGGTGGTCATTTTTTTGGGTTTGAAACAACCCAGAATATTCTATATGCAGGTTGCTTCTGGCCGTCGTTAATCAAGGATTGTGTTGAGGAAGTCAAGAGGTTCCACTTGTGCCAAATCTTGTGTCGAAAGATGCGGGCACATCCTGCTCCCATGTTTCCTGTCATTGTTGTTGGTCCTTTCACTAAGTGGGGGATTGATTTTTCTACATGTCACCCGACCTCATCTAGGGGGCATCGTTACATCATCATATCAGTAGAATACTTCACAAAGTGGGTCGAAGCTATTCCAATGTTTAACAATGATGATGAAACAACGACTCTTTTAATCTTTAATCAGATCGTAGAAAGGTTCAGCATCCTGAAAGAGATTGTCATGGACCATGGCAGTCACTTCCAAAACAAAATGATGATTGATTTAACATAAAATATTGGTTTCAGGAAAGAAAATTCATCACGTTATTACCCGCAAGAGAATGGTCAGGTTGAAGCTATGAATAAGTCTCTCAAGACTATTCTTTAGCGGATGATCAATTCTGCCAAGTCAAATTGGAATTTGATATTGTACTCAGCGTTGTGGGCCTACTGAATGTCTGTGAAGATTTCCACCGGTTTTTCACCTTTTGAACTCGTATACGGGCTCGAAGCAATATTACCTATTGAGTTTCAGATTCCTTCTTTAAAGTTGGCAATGGAATTACTATCAGACACTTCGCCACTTGGGGAACACCTACTATGTCTCGAACAAATTGATGAGCAGTGTCGTGATGCAGCCTCAGCCAATGAGGCTCATAAGAAATGAGCCAAGTGTTAGTATGATCATTCCATTCATGCTCAAATTTTATCTGAAGGCGATCTTATCCTAGTCTATGATCAAGACAAAGATCCCAAGGGGGAAAGCAAGTTCAAACCCATGTGGTTCCAACTGCTCATTGTGAAGGAGGTCGTGAAGAAGGGTGCTTACCTTCTGGTTGATTTTGAAGGAAATTCCTTGGTGGAGCCTAGAAATGGGCTCTACCTAAAGAAGTATTACTCTTAGGTTGGTCACCTGGGGGACTTCTCGTTCATATGTATAGCTTCTTATATAGTTTTGTCTTTTTTGTTTTATGGATGTGTAGTTATTTATGTCTTATTTTTCACTATGCCAGATATCAAGTGAATCGGAGGTGTATTTTGGGTTCGTAGATGGCGCTAGTTAACACACTCGGAGGCTTGATTCTACAACTTGGGTGATTTTTACACCTGGATGCCAATTGCTATCTTCCAGAGGTATTTTTCTAGGTGACACTACAAACAATGATGTCAAGTATAGTGCAGTGATAGAATTGCTTCGAGATTCTTTCTCGCATGGAATTTATCACCTCCGGGTCTACCTATATGATCAGTTGGTTGTGTCCCAGTTAAATGGAGTTTACCATGTTTATGATCCCACTTTGCACTGACATTTCCTTAGGGTACGTCTCTTAGAACGTTATTTTGATTACATTACATATATCCATGTTCATAGGATATTTAATCATAAGAAAGATACTCTAGCTAATCAAATATTAGATTGGCATGTTGCACACACATAAAAAGAAAAAACACACACATACACATGTACATACATTTGTAAAAAATGTCATTAATAAGACATAATATATATATATATATATATATATATCCAAAAAGTGTCATGAGTACATAGGTGGGCACGGACACCTCAATAGTGTTCAGTATACATCGTTGGGCTTATGCCCTAAAAAATACGTGTACAAAAATTTCCCTTGGCACATCAAAGGTCTATACTATCTAAGCACGAGGCCTATTGGCCTTTCCATAATGCACCATGACATTGGCCAAACGTCATAATATCTAGACCCATATCCGAGGCACCCTACTACAAGAAGTTGCATAGAAGGTGGGAGATCCTTTATCTCAGCCATAGGTACAGTGAAAGTGAGTGCAATGAGGTTGTGCTCCACTCATCTAAAAACTATCTCAGCCTCTCCAGCTAGGGGTCCCCCTGCAACTCCTGGTCCTTCGACTGTTGTTGGTCTTGCCTCTAGTCAAGGACGTCGTCGAGTCCTCGTAAATTCCATTGGGCACACAGGTTCCACATCTGTGCATAACATATACACAAATTCAGTACTCTATACACACATAAAAATGATATATATAAAAATAATTAAAAATTAAATAACTTTCAAACTTTGTTACCTATTTCACCTTGCTCCTCGTTGGGAGGCACTGGCATGTCAGGATCTCTGGTGAAGTTGATCTCGGTATAAGGGTAATGCTCAATCACTAGAATATGTCGTGCCCACCTATCAAAGAATTTTTCATCAAAGGCCTCTATGGTCCTCCCTCCACCCTATCGTGGAAGCAATGCTTCCCACCTACATACTATTGGGAAGGAGGCCACATGCCCCCTGTACCATCTCTCTGGGACTAAGACTGTGCACCCTGATCCAGATTACTTTCGGCATGAAATGAGAGCGGAGATATAATAAATAAATTCACAGTGATATCACAGATATTAAATAATATAACATAAATGTATCAGAGATGCAACCATAAATACAGATATATAGTAACACACGATTTCTATTAATGGAAGAAATGTACAGAGACTGTAAAAATACAGAGTGAAAGACTTGCTAGAATGGTGGCATCTTATCTATGAGAAGAGATGTGACGGCTACTTGCATTCATAAGAAGATGATTACAATGAGGCTCTGAAGGCCTTTTTACAATAAACAAAAATTACAAAAACCCTAGACATCCAAAAACCTAACCCTAGGAGATGAAGCGCCAAAATTCATCTGGGCCCCGTTTGGGTAAGTTAGTACATCAAATTTCTGGGGTCATAACTTTTGCATACGATATTTGTTTTAGGTGCATGATAGCCCATTGAAAAGGTATCGTCGAGGAGATTCATTTTGGGGGAAATAATGAAGGAACTTCAATATTGCTCCCCGTTTTCCCAAAAATGTCGTTTAGGGCCTCAAAATGGCCCCAGAAGTTAAAAACTGCTAAAAATAGTAAATTACCAAAATTGCCAGAAAACTGTTTTGAGCTAGTTGGAAAAGGTGGGTGGCCACCGATATCCACCTAGAACACACCCTCTCAAAGAAAAAGGATCAAAAAATCGTATCGAACCTGAAGTTATTTTTGCTACGTTGTCGACACTTTGTCAGTTGTCTCTTCATGCACATCATCATGGTCGTACTCTAGTATAACATGTGTGCCTCTAGACACTGAATGGCCCAGTGCATGTATGCCCGGGAGGCCTGACGTAGGGTTTCGGATCCAGTAATCCACCTGATCAATAGTAATATCACGTGAAAAGATAGATTGGTGTTCTTGTGAATTGACATCTGAGAACCTACCTTCTCAGTGTTGGCCTCACAGTGCATCTGGAAATAATCCTCAATGTTGAAAGGCTCAAGGGGAAATTTCCTCAGATTGACTAGTTCCCTTCTCCTCGAGAGGCCAGTCAAGAAATAGATATCCTCTATCGTGGGGGTTAGTGATTTACCCTCTAGTACAAGAGCATTGAGCAATATAGGATGTGCCCTCATGAAAGGACACCGGAAAAACTTCCATAGCCCAAACTATTTTAGTGTGGCAATGGCTATAGGGTCTTCTTCGACTAGGCGATCAATGTCCTCATGCTCCCTCTCCCTCTAGTGAACATACATCCTATTTCAGGGAAACATGGAGGAATTTAGTACTTGAATTTTAATTTTTTGAAAGCTTGCAAAGGTGTACATGGATTGTATTGGACACAGTCATGTATGTACATGGGTTGATTGTTTTTTTCCCAAGTACATATGCAGGTTGTCCTTGGACATCCTGCGTACATGTAGGGCCTCTCTTTTTAGGAGAGCGTACCCCCTCAAAAACTAAAATACAAGCATAAAGGAAGAATTGAAATGCACGAGGGAGGGATTTGTACTTACTTGGTCCAAGTAGAAGGTCATGTCGTCCATTGAAGATTCCAGAATCAACTCTTTTAGCAAAGGTTTTTTTTTCCTTTTGGTTAATTTTCAAATTGCAATGGTAAAAGTGAGTTGTTAGCTTCTATTTATACACTTTTTTGGCCCTTTTTGCCCCTTTTTTGACCCCCTTTTTCTTTTTTCCTGGATTGATAATTGTTTGATTCTACTTCTGAGTTTCTTATTAGTTGATCCGATACTCTTTTTCTTTTGGTTTGGTAAATTTTGGGATGGGTCACTTTTTGGATATCCTTTGGTAAAAGTCATTTTTTCCAACTTTTTGCATATAATTTAGGATTTCATTTCCACTTTCTTCATATCATTGTATTTTTCACTTTTCCATTGGATTGACCCCACCGAAGTGTGACACGCAACCTTCATTGTTGCACTAGAAGTGTCGTAATTAGGTGGTAGAGCCTACCTTTACATGGATGGCCTAGGTAGATCCTTGTTGCATTTTGGCATCCATGCTGTCTGTAATGACTATAGGCTTGGGAGTCCTTGTTATTCCTCTCATGATTACTATATTAAGCCTCATTCATTTGATTCACCATCATTCTTGGTCTTTCCCTCGGGACTCCCAAATGAGCACACTTTGTTGTCTTTCAAGCTCGCTTTGAAATTCAAAAGCAACATCCAACGAGACTGTATTTATTCTTTTCAATCTCGTCTATATTAACTGAGAAAAGTAGCCCCTGGAGTCTTCTTTAATCCCTTTTCAGACTCTCTAAACATGAAAAGATTGTCGAGCAATATTGTTTCTCTTCATGCTCGCCAAAATCAAATTTGAAGGAACATCTATCCGACGATAGTTTACCGCTTTTTCGGTTCAAACAACTAATTTTACGAATAAATCTATGCTCTACAAACTTTGGTTCGCTAGAAGAGTATTCTCAAACGTAATTTTAACCCTTTTTCGGGCCCGAGAGGATAAATCTTCGAAAAATGAACATTCTCCTTGGTTTTGGTTTATCACCTTTTTCGGGCCTTGGATATTACTTACAAAAAAGGAATCCCCCCGGAGTCCATAGTTAAGATCCTTTCAGACTCCCTAAAATTGAAAAAGATCATTGAGTGACCTTGTTCCTTCACACTCATTAAATTGGTCTAGAAGAACATCTACTGGCATGAGTTTAATAATTTTTCCATCCTTTAGATTATAGAATAAAAAGGTGTGCCTCGAGAGATTCGTTTCACCGGGAGAGTTATCCTTAATTACTTTTATACTTTTTCGGGCTAAGGAGACTAAACTTAGAAAAAGATTTTGATTCCATAGTTAAGATCTTTTCAGACTCCTTAAAATTGAAAAGATTGTCGAGTGATATTGTCTTTGTCACACTCGTTAAAATGATTTTGAATAGATGTATTTTCAGTGCAAGTTTAACCCTTTTTCGAACTGAATAGACTATATCCAAAAAAGGTACTCCCTGGAGTCTTCTTTTATGTTTTTTCAGACTCTCTAAACGCGAAAAAACTACCAAGATTACCTTCTCTGGGCTCATTAAAATTACATGGAAGGGGTCTCATTGTGTCTTTCCTAATCGAATTTTCATCTCTGTGTCTTTGGCCTAATGTCGATTCCATGTTTCTCTCAATTGAACCTTTGAATCATGCCTTATACGCAAACCTTGTAGCACTTCTTGCCTCTGTAACCTGACACCTTGACCCATGGAGGAATTTTCCCCGAGTGTCCTTTTCCTGCACATGTCTCCTTGCTCTGAGCATTAGTATGTTACTTGTTCTTGGAAATAGTATGCTTTCTTGTGACACTTGGTCCTCCTTTGTAACGTAGCATTATTTTATTCCTTTTCAAGCTCTTGAAAGATTGAAAAAGAAAAAAAAAATCAAATATTCCAAAAAGAGGGGACGAGAAATATGTATTCTTTTTTCAGCAACACAGAGAGTCTCCCTTGGACAAAGCACATCCTTTCATTTTTTCTTCAAGCATTGGGATCTATTATGACCTTAGGAAGTTGTTCGCGCTACATAGAGTTGTGTCCTCCTCTGTTTGGTTACTCTTCCAAACACATGGAGAGTTTGAGTTGCCTCCTGCATTATGAACTTATGTCAATGTCATTCTTCCTGATTCTGATCATCTTTCATGCTTTTGTCCAAGGGAAGTTTCACTCAATCTGAGTTGCCCTTTCTACAGTTTTTCTCTTGAACTTCATGAGTTTTCCATCCCAAGAGTCCAGATAAGTCCATATTCAAAATCAATGAAGTTTTATGCCTGATCATCGAGATCCTCATGTATTTTCCTGACAATACGTCGAAGACCTCAGGGTAGTGAGTTATACACTCCCATTATACTCCTACCTGAGTTTTGAATATCTTGAAGTTGTTTCTCGAGCTATGAAGACCTCATCTTCATCCATCAGGCATCATTATCTTGTTCAAGATGGATACTATACTTGTATATCTTCCACTGATTTTGAGATGCAGATCCACTATGTATTGCTTACGACTACAATTTATATAGTTATATGACATGGATATGCATTTTATTTGATTGGCATCCATGGTTTAGTTAATATTGAGCATGGGTATGCCTGCCTCGGAGAGACAATTGTTGTTTTTCAAATGGCACTTCCCAAACTCTGGTACCGGGCTCACTCGATTTGTACATTGGTGAAGATATTCTAATTGATTTTGGAAATCAGTTTCTCTTCTGACTCACACATTAGGGTTCATCTATTATAGCCCTAAAATTATTTATCCATGCATACATAGACTTGGACCTCTTGCTTGCATATTTTTCCAAAGCACTGCTAAGAAGCTCTTCCTTAAAAAATATTTTTTAGAAGATACATGCACCCTGCACCACTACAGCCCACGTACATATGCTTGTTGCACCACTACAGCCTGTGTACATACACTTGCTCAATACTAAACAACCCGCATACATATTCTTGTTGCACCACTACATCCTATGTACATACACTTGCTTCATACTAAACAACCTGCATATACTTGCAAAAGTTCCAAAAATTAAAAAGTTTCAAGGAATTTGTTGAAATTCATGGGCAATTGGAAGTTTCCCAACTAATCCACCTGCTATATCCCATAACCCAACTAAATAACCATCCTTTTTTTATATAAAAGGAGGTGTTGGGCTCTCATTTCACATCCAAGCATAAGAACAGTGAAACTCTGCCCAATTTCACTTCCCCTCCTTGCCCAAGTTTTTTCTACCTTTTGTGAGATATTGCCTCAACATTCCCTCATTTGCCCCTTCTCCCTCCATTCAATCCATTCCCTTCCCTTGAGGTGATAAAACGATTGAGAGAAGAGGCCTATTCAACTTGCACTTGGAGTGTGGTAAAGAGGATCCCATACCAGGTTCGTGGAACGATGGCCAACACAGATTGTAAGTTTCAGTCTTTGTATGATGAATAAAAGAATCACATTCTCCTGTCCCAAATGATGATGTTTTTTTTACTTTCATTGATTTATACTTAGCATTTAATATCTAAGCCTAATTCATGAATAGAATAGCATGCTTGTAGTCCTTGTTTTCCTATCTTTGGATGCAGGTCCACCTTAGGAGGAGACGTGCAATAATTGGAACTACCAAGCTTGAGGAGATCATCACCAGACATGGGATCAAAGGTACAGTTACCTGATCTCTTCTCTTATTGCTTTATTTTTGTTTGTTTTGGTATGTTTGGGGTAGAGTAAAATAGATTAACTTTTAGAAGGTCATTCGCTCTGTCTACATATTAAACCCTAGTGTAGTTAAAGGGTGGATTTTCCCGCTAGCAGAAAGACTTCCAAAGAACTAGTGCACAGAACAGGAACAACGTAGAGAAATTGCAAATTGGGAAGAGATACAATGTAATTTTGTAGCTACATTTACCTTTGAGCATGAGATTCTATAGATAGATACAACTTTGAAAGTGGTAAGAGATAGGATATTTCAAGAACCATAATTTGAAATAATCCCAACATATCAGAAGCAGACTAGATAGACAGTTAAATAATTACTACATTGTTGTGACGTCGCAAAAAAAGAAGATTCGGTAGAGGATAACCCACACAATATATAGATCTCATAAGTTGAAGGAGAAAGGGAAATAGAAGGTCCAGAAATAGATTCCTAAGATTATATTGCACCACTGAAGATAAAAAAGGTAAATATTGGCATTGCAGAAAACCCAAAGATTGCAAGAATTGGAGATTATTGGGATAATCAAACAATAGAAAGAATCACAGAATTATTGCATGAGTACATTTGTTGGCCCTCGACCAAGTTTTGGAGAACCTTGGTCATGTTTGACCATTTTTGGGACTTCGACAAGCTAGTCGAAGACGAAGCGCAAGGCGAAGAGGAGATCGTGGGATCTCACCCCCTTTTGTTGGATTTTTGGGTTTAGGGTTTATGTAACGGGTATGGGATGTCGGCCCATGGGTTTACCCATGTTTAGGCCCATTTTGTAAAGTATAAATAAGTAGCTTGGTGATGTAAGTAGGTGGTGCTAAGTCAGTTGTAAGCAAGTGCGCTAACTTGCAGAGCTAAGTGCAAGTAAGAAGGCTCTATGTTGTGCCAAACTTGGGGAAGGAGGATCTAGAGAGGTGCATGCAGATCTCATGTCCTATGAAGAGTGGGTTTTGTGTCTCTATGCATGTAAGAGGATTGAAAGAAGATAATAAAGAAGACGAAGAGTTGGTGGACGTAGTTCTGCACTGGGGGTGAACCACATATATCTTGTGTTATGGTGCTTTGTTCTATGTTGTTCATGTGGTTGTGTATTTATTTTCTTAGTGCTTATTTTGGATGAATGTTTAATGCTTAGTGATATGAATGAATTCTAGATATGACCTATTTCTATATGCTAAGTGCTTGGATGTGCTAGATCTTGTCGAACACTGTGTTGTTTTGTAATTAAGGTTTTACATGTGATGTGAATAAATACTAATGAATGTTCACTGCTAAGTGCTATGTTAATTATTGTGATCATAGATCAGTGTCCCATCTAGGTTGTAGACACTTGAGTCCTACAATCGCCCCTGCCTCTACCTTGGGTGAGACTTCATCTGCTTCGCATGTGTTTCCGAAAGGGTTGGTAGTTAGGATTTTTTTGGTGCGTTGTTGAAGCGTTGAACCCTGGGTCTGCCCCTATGCCAACAAATGGTTCCGTTGTGGGGACTTGAAACTATGATTGTTGGGAACTGAGGAAAAGAGAAAGCTATGTGCGTAGATCTGTTGTTGTAGTGCGCAATACTCTACTTGACTTATGAAGCTCCATGCCAAGAAGAGAAGTCTGATCTGAAGAAAAGAGGTAAGATCTTAAAGATTTGTGCTCTGATAAAGGTAATATAAGTGGAAATTTTTGTTTCAAAAGAATGGATCTAGGTATATTTGATAGATTTCGTCCTAGTCTGAAAACTAGGGCACATCTAGAAGAAAGAAGATGTGATATGAATAGATATGAAAGATGTTATCCCTATGCATAGAAAGAATTTTTGGACTAACAAACGGATGAAGGATCTTAGAAAGAGTTTTTTGCAAGTCCATCACTGTGATCCCAGTGCGTAGTACAAGAAATATTGGGGATTATTTAAGGGAAAGAGAGGATTAACTCTTTGTTATAGTTGCAAAAGATCGAGACATATTGCTAATAAATTCCCTAGTAGAGGTCCTACTTGCCTTTGTTGTAAGTCTACTAGACATGAAGTTTTAGGTTGCCCTAGAATTATTTCTAAAGTTAAAAAGATGAACATAAGACAAGAAAACCATGAGGAAGGTCAATAGACTAAGAATATGCTAAAGAACCAGAAAGAATCAGAGGTTATATTATTGTAGATGAAAGAAATATTGAATGCTCACAGAGACATCAGTTTATCAGAGATTTTAAATGAGAAAGAGTGCATAGAAACAAGAATAGAAGACTTTGACATAGACCGTGTATTGGATGCAGAAACAAAGGTGAACATGATGACAGAAAGTACTTGGGAAATATTGGGAAGCCTGCAATGATTCATTCATTGGGAGGAATACGATTGTTTAAAGGAAAGTTGATAACCCTATGTGGAAGACTTGCCCATGTACCTATGGTTTCTCATGGAACATCAACATAAGAAGAATTTGAGGTCATTAAGTTTGTTGAGAACAGTGCTCCCTTTGAACTCTTGTTAGGAAGGACTTGGATCAAGAGAGATCAAACCCGAATGAGAGAGGAAGAGGAAGCTATAGAATAGAAAAATCAAGAATTAAGGGATTTCATGGCTAAGAGAATAATCCTATTAATAGAACAACGAGAGGACAAGTCAAAGAAACTAAGGGCCAAAGACTTGGCCATCGAAGTTGAAAGAACACAAGAAGATTTAAAGAACCAATCCATGCAGGGGAGTAGAGCACCTACTCCAGAAACAGTAACAGAAGAAGTATTATCCTCGAACCTTATGAAAGATCCTCAATGGTGTGAAGTTACTATGCTAAGAAAAGATAAGAACATTAATGGAAATAGGAATCCCGAGACGCAGATCATGGGAAATAAAGCTAGAAATCTCAGTAAGAAGAAAGAAAAGCTAGAAATATTGTAGGAGGTTCCAGAGAGGACTTCGTAGAAGGAAGGTTTGCAGAACTTGAACCTCGCCGAAATAGCAAAAAAACATCGACTGACACTTCTCCACGGTGAAGAAATATGACCATTGGAGGTGCCCCGACCGTTAGAATGATGCTCCAAAATGGATATAAACACAGTTATTTCCAGAATGTTCACCATTGGACTGTTGGGACCGCACCATAACGGATGGACTCGCATTGATCAAGGCATTCCTACCCATTGGAGGAGTATGTTACGACGTTGTCTATTTATCACGTAGAGCATTGCACTGAGGACACTTTTTCCAATTATGATTATCTGAGCCCACAGAGAACTAATCTCTTTCACGCAGTGCTTATTGTAACCTCGCCATCCATTATTCTACCTTGATTGTTTTCTCACCGACCTGAGATATCTGATCTCGAGCATGTATGTCGAGTGACCTTAGCAGAGTAGAGAAATTCATCAAAGAAATCCTCATAGACCTCATGGATAAGAAGGTCCTATCCGCAGGAGTACAGGCCTCGTCGACAAGAGGAGTGCAAGCATACCCATCGAATGCACGTTGATCTAGCCCATCCCAGACTGTGAAAGAGAGGAGAAGCAAGCATCATGATGACTTGGTGAATGCGAAGCTCATCCCATCAATTCTGCCTGAATAGATCCCACCTCTAGATGGCGCGGTTAGTCGTGACTGTGTCCCGAGAGACTTCATCTATACACTGATTACTGCATACCTCCCGAATGGGATACGCGAAGTTGGGTTGTAGTTAAGACAGATTATGAAGCTAAAGATCAGTGAATTCAACTTAAGAGACTACAAGAACTATGGCATGCTCTCACCTCACAAGTACTTGACAAAGACAACGGGGAAGAAGTCGAAGATAATCCCCCAGCCATGGACTATGGACATCGCAAGATCAACCATCCTCAATGTGATGAATATACCACACTTCAGTAGACATCAGGAGGTTAACGCATGCATTAAACTCCTCCTGTCATGATACCATGGTGGTTACCTATGGTTGGATTGGCGCATCACCATAGATCCGACGCTGATCCATTGGATCACCGAATTAAGCATGCAAAGACCCGAACCTAGGGATTTTTACCTAGCGAAGCCTGCAGATCGTACCCTGGCACAGTGCATAAAAGAAACTTATGATAATCTAGAGAAAGGGAAATGGGGATACAAGGTAGCCTCCATCCAGAATGGTGTAGTGTGCTTATCTTTCCAGTTGATCCTTGGTAAGCTCGTCAGGAAGAACCGACCAACGCAAGTCACAGGGTCAGTCGTCAACCTCGTAGGAAAATGCGTTGAAGGGATGCAAATGAACTAGGTGAGCTACCTCGTCAACCAGTTGGAGCAAGATTTCTGTGAAGCATAGGACCAGGGCTATGAGTTTCATTTTAGCTAGTTGTTTATTCTCATTGCCTTCATTTCTTGGGAGATGTCGGAAGGAGGGACCTTCCCTGAAATTGAGTTGCCTGAACCATGGGCCATGAAGTTCACTACGCTCTAGTATTCGAGCGACATGGCAAAAAAATGGAAATAGAATGCAGTGTTCCACACATATTATTTATAGTTGAAGAGGGACATTGAATCTTCCCCTCGCATGACGTCAAATACCCTACACAGGTTCACGACACTTGCGAAGTTTTGCGCAGATAGGCATTTCATTTACATCATTGTGCGTGGGGACAAGCACAAGGAAGAGCTCCAATCCTATTACAAACTCACAGAGGAGGACATGGAAGAAATAACCAAGGAATGGCTTGCAGAGTTCCTTGTACCAGTCGAACAGACAGAACTATCTGACCCCGACCTCATCGGAAGTCCTGTAGTCACTCGAGAAGAGTATGATGGACCCAGTAGCAGCAAGAAGAAAAAGAGGGAAGAGGTATAGGAATTGAACATTGCATCAAAGGAAACTACACCAGATTCACCTGAAGGAGGAGGAGATGACGAAGTAGACAAAGAAGAGGATGAAGGGGAATAAAACAAACAGGAACATGGCGAAGTGACACCACCTAGGGATCCCATCATGGAGGCTGAGACATCTAAGAAAAGAAAGGGTTCCCTGAAGAAACGTTCATCGCGAAATAAGTCAAAAGCCAATAAACCTCTATTTCAGACTATGCTCATGGTAGATGATATTGACCTCATCATCGTCATTGTATCAGATACCTCAAAGGACATTTTGCAGTGAAGCGAAGAAAAATAGGAGACAATGTTTGACAGGATCAAGGCAAAGCTCAAAGGGGTAAAACAGACTCTTTATTCGATCTGCACAGTGTCTACTGCACCATTGTTAGCAGGGGACATAGAAGTAGGAGATGAGCCTGCCCAGCTACGCAGATTATCATATTCGATAGAGTATCGCCTTCGTTGGGTCCATGAGGAAAAGGATCAGGCCACAGAAGCATTAAAGAAAGAAAAAGAAGAATCCCTAGAGCAACGCTAGGTTGCAAAGGAAGAGAAATATTACCTTTAAGCGAAGTTTGCAAAGGATAAAGCACATATCCAGAAGGAAAAAGAACAATTGCTCAAAAAGCAGATGGGAGTAAAAGAGGCAATCACCAGATCACTTCACTTTTTGTTGGGCCTCGCACAGATAGAAGAAGACATAGTGGAAGTTAAGTGGAGAAGCTCGTTGAAGCTATTCAACAGCTTCAAGAAAGAGTGGCCAAACTGAAACTGCAAGTTGTGCCAAGCACTCTACAGGAAGTGCACGATCAGAGGGAATAAAATACTTGAAGAATAGTCGAAAGAATCAAGGCATTGGCCTTAGAATGCAAGTAATTAAGCAGTCGAAGTGCGCATACCTATGAGCACCTTGCAGAGGACCCAGAACTAAGGACATTCAAGTCACATCTCCAAGAGGCAAAGCAACAAGAAACGACAATACAAGCACAGTTGAAGCTGATGTTAGCAATCGAGAGGATGAAAAGGTCTCAGGAACAACGCACCATTCAACAACAGGCCCATGCCATCCATAGTAAAGTCATGGAAGTGACTCAGAGGCTACAACCAGTGCAGGATGAATCCTACACACTTTTTGAGGAGATTGAGGGACAAGGTGCACAGCTAGAACAAGTAGTCACCACAGTGGAACAACGATTGGAAGGAATGGTGACCAAGAAAGCTATTCAGAAGTTTATCTAGAAAGAGGCTCTCATGAAGTAACAAGTCAAAGCAGCTCGAGCCAAAATCGAGGCCTTCGAAGCAAATTTGCCTAGATCGGAGTGACTAGGGATGAGTCATAGGTGAGTGTTGGGGGCTTGTTGGCCCTCGACCAAGTTTTGGATAACCTTGGTCATGTTTGACCATTTTTGGGACTTTCACAAGTTGTTCGAAGACGAAGCACCAGGCGAAGTGAGGATCACGGGATCTCTCCCCCTTTTGTGGGACTTTTGGGTTTAGGGTTTATGTAACGGGTATGGGATGTCGGCCCATGGGTTTACCCATGTTTAGGCCCCTTTTTTAAAGTATGAATAAGTAGATTGGCAATGTAAGTAGGTCGTGCTAAGTCAGTTGTAATCCAATGCGCTAAGTGCAAATAATTGTAAATGCTTTGTCCATATTGTGTGTTGAGAACTTGCAGAGCTAAGTGCAAGTAAGAAGGCTCGATGATGTGCCAAACTCAGGGAAGGAGGATATGGCAAGGTGCACACAGATATCTTGTCCTATGCGGAGTGGGTTTTATGGCTCTATGCATGTAAGAGTATTGAAAGAAGATAATAAAGAAGACGAAGATTTGGTGGACGTAGCCCCATGCTGGGGGTGAACCACATATATCCTGTGTTATGGTGCTTTGTGTTATGTTTTTCATGTGGTTGTGTATTTATTTTCTTAATGATTATTGTGAATGGTGTATAGTCATATGAATGAATGCTAGATATGACCTATTTCTATATGCTAAGTCCTTGGATGTGCCAGATCTTGTCGAATACTACATTGTTCTATAATTAAGGTTTTACCTGCGATGTGAATAAATACTAATGAATGTTAACCGATAAGTGCTCTGTTAAGTATTTTGATCACAGATCGGTGTCCCAGTTAGGTTGTAGACACTTGAGTCCTACAACCCCCCTGCCTCTAACTCAAGTGAAACTTCATCTGCTTCGCAGGTGTTGCCGAAAGGACCGGTAGTTAGGGTTTAGTTGGTGCGTTTTTGAAGTGTTGAACCCTAGGTCTGCCCCTGTGCCAACAACATTGACATATTCCCAGCGACATTTTCAAAAATGAAGGGAACAACAGGAGAATTAGGAGAGATGAAGATCACTTTGAAGCCATAAGCCATACCTGTAAGACAGATACCTTATATATTGAATACAATATACAAAAAGAAATAAAGGCATAAATTGACAAGATGTTGGAAGTTGGTGTCATAGAACTTGTGGAAGAATCATAATGGATTAGTCCTATGGTGGTGCAAGAAAAGAAGAAAGGAGGGATCCATATTTCTGTATATTTGAAAAAATTGAATGATGCTTGCCTTCATGATCCTTTTCCTACCCCATTTACAGATGAAATTTTGGATAATGTTGGAGGTCAAGAAGCTTATTCATTTATAGATGGTTTTTCATGATATCATCAGATCAAGATAGCACCAGAGGATAAACATTAGACCACATTTGCTATAGAATGGGGATCATTTTAGTATATAGTTATGCCATTTGGGTTGAAGAATGCACCTGCAATAGTTTCAAGGGTAGTAGTAGCAACCTTTAAGGAATCTATTCATAAGTTTTTAGAATTATACTTGGATGATTGGACAATATTTATTTTATTAAAGGATCATGTTGAAGTATTAAGGTTGATGTTGGAAATATGTAGATAGTGTCAGATATCATTGAATATTAATAAATTTATTTTCAGTGCACCGTTTGGTATATTGTTAGGTCATGTGGTGTGTAAACAGGGTCTGCTGGTTGATCCTCCTAAAATGGCTATCATAGTTAACTTACCACCACCAAAATCAGTGCGTCAATTGAAGAGTACACTTGGTCATACAGAATATTACAAGAAGTTCATAAGAGGGTATGCACATATTACCACACCAATGGAGAATTTGTTGAATAATTACACTAAGTATCAGTCGAAGAATGAATTCCAGCAGAGTTTGGATATTTTGAAGGAGAAGATGGTTATTGCACCAATTCTGGTGTTCGCAGACTGGGAAAAATAATTTCATGTGCCTGTGGATGCATCTGCAATAACATTAGGAGTAGTATTTACCCAACAAGGAGAAGGTGATATAGATCACCCTATTGCATTTGCAAGAAGGAAGTTATCATATTCAAAAAAAAAAAACTATAACACTACAGAAAAGAAAGGATTAGTTGTGGTATATGCTCTTCATAAATACAAACATTACTTGTTAAGGAAACATTTCAAGATGTTTACAGATCATTCTTCTTTTATATATTTGGTCAATAAACTAGTGTTAGGGGGAAGGATATGTATATGGCTACTTTTATTCCAAGAATTTGAATTTGAATTTGTGGTGAAGTCAGGAAGATTGAATGCAAGACCATATCACTTATCCAGGATAACTAATGGAGAAGAACCCAGTAACTTCGAAGACAACTTTCCAGATGCAAAATTGTTTTTAGTACATAGAGTTGATGAGTATTTTGCTGGCATTATTGAGTTTTTGAGTACAGGGTTTGCACCAACAGAATTTACTACTGCGTAAAATAAAAATTTAGTGGTCCCAGTTGCAGACTATCAATTGATTGTGTCTCATTTACACAAACTTGGAGTAGATAACATCTTGAGGATATGTGTTATGGATCATGGAAGGCCTATCATTTTAGAAAAAGAGCATGAAGGAATTGTTGGAGGACATTGCTCAGGGAAATCTACCGCGCAAAATTTATTGCACACAAGATTATGGTGGCCAACAATTCACAAGGATTCAAAGGAATACTGCCAGAAGTGCGATGTTTTTCAAAGAGTTGGAAATTCATCCAAGAGGGATGAGATGCCACTAAGACCTCAAGTAACTTTACAAGTGTTTGATAAGTAGGAAGTTGATTTTGTCGGTCCAATTTATCCACGAGGAAGAATATCAGGAGCAAGATATACTATTACAATGACATAATACTTGACCAAATGGGATGAGGCAACACCAGTAAAGGATTGAAACCCACTTTTTATTTGAACAGGTAGTGACAAGATTTGGATGTACAATAATATTGATAAGTGATTAGGGCACCCACTTTATCAACAACACAATTGAGGCAATGCTAGAAGAATTTGAGATACATCATCAGAAGAACACTCCTTATCATCCTCGGGTGAATGGAACAACAAAAGAATTTAACAATATTTTGGAGAATGCCTTAACAAAGATTTTTAATGTGAATAGAGATGAGTGGGATTTGAAGGTACCAATATTTCTATGGGATTATAGGAATACATGTAATACGCTAACAGGGAAGACACATTTTAGGTTGTTGTATGGACAGGAAACAACAACTCCCTTATATTATTTATTACCAAGTCTGGGCAGTGTAGTTGTTACAGAAATGAAAGAAAGAGGCACAATATAGGAACGATTACCTCAACATATGGAATTAGAAGAGGACATAATCATAGCAGGTTTCCACCAGGAGGTACAAAAAGAAAAAGATAAATCATGGCATTAAAGGCACATTAAGAAGAAGAACTTCAAAATTGGAGATTTGGTTCTCCTCTATGACAGTAAATATTTGCAGCACCTAGGGAAGCTTAGAATGCATTGGCTAGGACCATATGAGATAAATTATATCAAAGATGGGGGTGTTGTGTAGCTAAATGACTTAGCAGGAAAGGAAGTTCAAGGAATGGTGAATGGTAGTCGACTGAAACTGTATAGAGACAGTTGAACTACCAACCCTTAGTAATTATAGCACACAAATTATAATTGTACATATTGTATATAGTAGGAAGAAAAAGAAGAAAAATAAAATAAAAAATAGAAAAAGAAGAAAAAGGAAAAGAAAAGTAGAAAAATGAAGAAAAATATAAAAAGAAGTAGCTAGAGGAATATGTGATAGACATATAGTTGAGAATAACAATGCACGGTAGATAGAAATTCAGGGTGACGAGAAGTGAATAGATTGTGTGTCGTATATATATGACATAAGTAAATATCGGTGCACCAAATATAGATCACAGTAGAAAAATACAGTGCACCGAAAAAATGAAATAGTCATGAAAAACAAAAACCGGTCATCGAAAAAAGAAGGCATGAAACGAACATTTATGAAAGTAATTGAAGCATGCCCGACAATATTTGGAGCATTTATGACAACACTTTAGAAGAAAAATTAGGGTTTGACAATCCACATTGTGAATTCTAGCAAACACAAAGCTAAGCAGTGAGAAGTGAAGAACGAACATGTGATTTAGTGAGCTGACAATGAGATTTCATAAGAAAACCCACTTATATTTAAGCAAGATGGTGCCACCTAAATTCAGAAATCCTACTAGGATAGCAAGGTAGACATGAAGTGCCACAAGGCCACCACAGGAGGCAACAGCAGAAGCAGAAAACCCTATGCATATGGAGGGAGTGGTGGATGTGGATGCCATCCCTTCACCAGTCATCGAACCAGTGAGCCATACAATAGTCAAGGAGAAGGATCCAACCCCTGCAACAAAATAGACGCATATTGACCCAAAAAACATAATAGCAGAGCCAAACCTGATGCAAGAAACAATCCAACCCATAGAAGAAGGCGATGAGGAATGAAAAGAATCTGATGAACCAAGGGTTCAATCTGGCGCAAAAAAATTGCAGTAGGAGAAAATACCAGTCGAGGAAAACACGACGCAACATGAGTTTGGTGAAGAGGAGGAGGAGGAAGAGAAAACATATCAAGAAGCAGGGCCCTCAAGCGTGCCATCAAAGGGGAAAGGAAGACAAAAGGTCCAGATATCCTTGCACAAGCAACCAAAGGTAACCATTTTGTTACCACGCATACCAACATGAGTAAAGATTATCGGATATTTACTTTGATGCATATATAAAATGTGCTATTAAGAACATGATGTAAAGGTAACATAAAAATTCCCATAGTTTTCGTAGCAGGTATACTTGGAAAGGAAATAGGTCAATGCCAGAGGAGTACCCATAATGGAACCAAAAGAGTGGATACAAGGTATCTATAGTACAGTCATAATGAACCTATTAGAGATCCCACACTTTGGTAGGGGAAAGGATGTAAATAAATGCGTCAAGAATTTACTGAAAGTCATGCACAGAGGTATTTTGTGGCTAGATACACAAGTTTCCATAGACATCGACTTGATAGCCAAGATAACAGGTCTTCCAACCAATAGTGAGAAACCTACGCAGTATCTTGACGACAAGACCAAGGAGAAATACTTGGTAGAATATATGAAGGATACCTATGGGAAAGAGAGAGGATCCAGAAGGATCATTATCAACAAGATAAGTGAACAAATAACATGGCTAGCAACCAAATTGATGGCATTTAAATTACTTAGGAAGTGTCACAATGAGGAAGTTCCAGCAGGAGTAATAGCAGTAGTTGTGAAGTGCATGAAGGGAATTGTATTAAGATGGAGCCCATACTTGTTAAATCTATTTTTAGATGATTGAAAATATTCCCAGGATGTAGGGACATTGTTTCATTACTCATGGCTCATTATATTGATTGTGTTAGTGCGTTGGAAGCACCCCAAATAAACCATGTTCTATAAGAGAACTAGAAGGTGTCGTGTAACACAATATGGATCATTGTGACACACAATTTTCGCAAAAGAAAGAAATAAAAATTCCAGCATCTTCGTGACATACCTTGAAGAAATCCAAGAAAATGTGGTAGAAACAGGGAGGATCCCACCGGAGGTGGTGGATGAGTACAAAATGATAGCAAATTTTAAAGCACTGAGGAATAATATGTGGATCTAGGCCAAAAGGGATCCATAGAATGAGTGGTTGCAGATGAGATATTGTGTCACGAAAGAAGAATTCCAATGGGTAATGAAAGACTAGCAAGAAGAATGGAAGGTTCTAGTATAATAACCAAAGGAAAAGAATCCAAAAAAGGAAAAGTAACCAACAAAGGACAAACAACCAACAGAAGTAGGCTCATCACAAAGGAAGGGTACCACAACAACAAATACAAGAGAAGAATCATGGCACACAAAGCCAAAAGAGGGGAGCGCAAAAACAAAGAAGAATGCTATCCCTAAGGCAGTCACACAACAAAAGGATCGCGCAAAAATTGTTAATGGCACGACACAAAGGAAGGATGATATCCATGCGTATGAAGGAAAATAAGGAGGGGATATACCCGATACCCTAGTCACAATAGAGACAAGACAACCACGACCACCAAAGAGAAAGCCAGAATGGAACAAGCACACTCAGAAATCATACAATTGTTGAAGGATCATGTTACATCCCAAGTCGTGGAGACCTGGACAAATCAAAGTGTGAATCCAAGAAGCAAGTGGATGCCTTAGCAAAGTAGTTCCAGGAGTTGGAGAAATAGGTACAGAGAACACACACTGCCTGAGTGGCTCAGGATGAGCCATAGGTTAGTGTTGGGAGCCTATTGGAGAAGGAAATTTTTGGGTTTAGTGCAGTGAAATAGGCAGAAGGAACTAAGGAAGTAGAGTGTGCCAGGAAAGATGAAAAAACAACACAATAGAAGGGAAAAGGAAGAAACGCGTCAGGAAAGAAGGAAGATTAGCACAGAGTTAAAGAAAGGATGAATACCAACCGTGCAGAAGGCAATTGGAATGTGGACAAGTTGAGTCCACTTAGGATTAGGGTTTTTGAGTCATAATGTAAGGGTTTTTACCCATTTTGTAGTATAAATAGAATATGCATGAGGTAGATTGAGGTGTCTTGGGTGAAGTAGTTCATTATCACTCTTGCATGATCGAAGTACTTTGAACATATTTTTGAGTCCAAGTCTAAGTATTAGTATTGTTGAGAGTTGCACAACTCATATGAAGTCAATTTCAGAGTGTAATTGAGGGTCAGGTCGCAAGTTGTGGAGCTTGGTGCGACGATGGTTAGCCTCACTAGTACTAACCTATAATGTAATCTGCACAGTTCTATTTTGATGAAGAATGAATAAAGAAGAAGATATTTGTGGACATAGCCCATGGGGGGGTGAACCATGGTAAAATATTTTGTTGTAATGTGTTTTGAATGCTTTTAGTTGTTTATGCAATTTGAATTAATGGTTAGATGAATGAATGGATTTATTTACAGCTCACACTAGAATAGTTATGTAGAACATATTTTATTGAATGGATAAAGTAGTAGATCCGATGAATGTTATGGTAAGATGTATTTTAAAGCAGAAGGAGAAGTAAGAAGAACATCCCCATCCCCTTCCATGATTGCAGACATATGTGTCCTATAGTCACTCATAAGCCATCTCGGGTGAGACTGCATTATGCACTCTGTGCGTGGAGTAGCCTTCTGGTTTACCAGAAGTGCCGATGGTGAAAAGGGTTTTGTTGGATAAATAAGGTAAACCCGGGTCATCCCAAACATCCAACATGCACACATAACAACAATATGTTAAATTAGATGTAATGGATAGTAATACTTTCTTTTATCTGGTGGAGGCACTAGTTTTCTAGGTCACAGGCCTCCACTAAAAATGTTCATAATCTTTTTGTATATAATATCAATATATAATTACATTTTTTGTTTATAATAATGATAGTAGCTAAATATTTGTGAGAATATCATTTTTTCATTTTTTAGTGTATATTTTATTTTTATTGAATAAATAAAAAAGATCAAATTTAAATATTATTGATAATCTTTATATTTATGTTACTTTATATTTTTTATTTATTATATTAATGAAGATGGTTATACTACCCTCAAATCAATAAACTCAACCACAAATAAAATGAATCAAATTAAATAGGTATTCTAATCAGATATTATATTATTAGCTTGGGTATTATACATAAAAGGAAATGATCTTCATCTTTAACCTTGTTTATGTATAAGTGGTGCTTCTTATTAATTGGTAATGGCTAATGGATCACCATCGTTTGTTTAGTTATGGAAGTAAAATATCTTTCATAGTAGCTTTTGATGTTCTAAAGAAGCTACGCTACGGATGTTCGCAGCTAGTGACGTTAGTCGCCCTATACCGCCCTATAGATAGTCATCCATGTGATGCCCCACTAGCCCCACTCCTTCGTCCTACTCCTTGAAGCCCTTTCCCGGACACTCTCTATATCTCCAATCGATGCACAAGAAAAGGTGCGAAAGCAAGTCATGTTATGGTCCTCCCGGGGGTAGTCGTTCTTATTGAGACATACATCTTCTTTAGGAGAGTAGGCCTTTGAACTGTGGGTTCGGAGAAGAATGAGCCTTTCCTTCGTAAAATGCTCTCTAAAAATAGCCTTTTATGGGTTCATAGCGGGACACCCCTTTTCTGTCTTTTTTGTCACACACTTGTCACTGATGGCACTTATAATCTGCATAGCCTTTTCGGTCATGCACTGTGTTGGTTCATGAAATATCAGTGTGTATAATGGTGCCATGAACTACTCACAAATCTTGGTATATTGGATTATAGGGATAAGAGTTTACCATATATTTTTTTATAAAAACATTCTAGATAAAAATTGTCTTTACAATGGTTTAGAATAGGGTATTTACACTCTACAAAATGAAGGTAATATTCTCTAGGTAGGAGACTTTAATTCTAAAACAATAACTAATTAAGATAGTATTTTAAGCAATGATTCGAATCCTAATCCTTTATGGCTAGATAAGGATCTTGTTTTACATAGCAGTTATAAAAGAAATTCTAAAGACTTGGTTGTGAATTTGTTTAGTGTCGAGCTAATCAAAATTTGTAGTTCTCAAGGTCTAATAATTTGCAATGTTCTAATGAAGTGGCTTAAATCCAACTGGATGACTTGTATTCACCGTCTTGGAAACAATTTCATAGATTATATGATATTCGGTATTCCCATATACAACCAAATAGTAAAATTTGTCATCTTAAATTACCATGAGCCTAACTCTAATAATAGGCCTTTAACCCTAACTATAAAAAAATTCATGCACAAAATCCACATTGAAGAGAATTCTAATAACCAAAATCACTTGATCTTCAAAAAAGATGAAGCTGGCATTTTTTAAAGGATTTAAATAATGAATTAAATCTACTATCAGATAAGGACAATATCGAAGACATCTATCATAATTTTATGACAACCCTCTCTACTTTCATTAACAAGTTATCTATCAAGGTATTGCGTAAAAAGGAAAATAGAATGACCACTAACCCTTCGTATGATAATGAGTGTAATATTGCTAGAAAATCCACTAAAGATTCTTCTAATGAGTCCTTAAAATTTGAAAAGAAAAATAGGTACAAAGTCCTAATTAAAGGAAATAAGGTGCTATATAAATAGAAATAAATATATTTTTTTACACCTATCTAAGCTACATCCTATTAAATTATGGAGACAAATTATAACTCATTAATCTAAAAGGAAAAATATGTTTCCCTAGAGAAATTAGAATTCCTACCTTAAAAATATTTATGGCTCCCCTAATGTCATGGAAAACATTCAAACCCTTTCTACAGAGAAATATTTTTTTCTATAAAAACATAAGGTTTGGGGTTAAGCAACTTGAAAAAGGGAAATCTAAGGACATCAAAGGATACCAAGAAGAAATCTTAAAAATTGGAGGGTATCTCCTCATCCCTCACATCCATAAGCACTTTAATTTAGCAATCAATAAGGATTTCCCTAAACCCTGGACTCAAAGCCTCATTGTACCTACTTTTAAAAGCGGGGACAAAATAAATCCTTCTAATTATAGGACCATTATGATTATCTCCCCTTCAGCCAATTTAAAAGGAATTATTTCAGAAAACAAGATTAGTGTATGGCTAGAAATCCATGGAAAAGAGCTAAAGGATAGGCCACATTTAGGATATATCATTCAATTGTGGAACACCATGTTATGCTTAGGATCATTATGGAGAAGTGTCACAATAATAAAACCAATATCCCATGTTATTTTGTTGACTTTAGAAAATATTTTGACATTTTGGCTAGGACTAACCTTTGGAATAGATTAGAAGAGAAAAACATTCTTTTCAAGTTGAGAGTTGTTGTTATTAGGTTGTATGTGAATATTATTTCCAATTTTAGGTTGTATGTTGAAGTTTGAGGTTGCAAAATATCTAGAGAATTGTGAAGAAAGATAGAACAAATCCAAAAGTGTTTTATAACTTATTATTTCAAAATTAAAGGAAATACATGGTATCATATCCTCCTCATAGAGGTTAGTCTTTCCCCCATTGGGATAATTACTATGATTAGGTACCTAATGTACAAGAACAAGCTAAACAAAATGGAAAACAAGATTCTTCATAAGATTTCTTCAAACTCCAATTAAAACCACCTATAGTTCAATAGGGACTAACATAAAGATGCCAAGTCTTGGCTAAATCATTGGGGAGTAAAGGAAGATATCACTTTGCAAAATAAAAATAATATTACATCTAAATTTAAGGAGAAATTGTTTTGGGATAAAGAACTAGAGGATAAAAGAAAATTACGATACTATAAGGAGGTGATCATCCCTAGTCTATAAAATCAAAATTATGTCTATGTTTTGACTAGCATAAAGAAAAAAATCAACATTGCTAAAATAAGAACAACTCTCATGAGATCCATAGTGAAATAGGGCATTGGACAATTCCTAAAACTTCATAGGTCAAAAGACTCTTATCATCTTTGAGACACTAAGAGGGTTGAAGATGAAAACCACTTTTTCTTAAAATGTCTTGTCTACACCCACATTATATCACAATTTTAAAATATTTGTTACAATATCAACCTTCTAACATTTTAACTCATCGAAACTATGACAATTTTGGAACCCTTCTCTAAATAAATATTTTGAAGCATAAAAATAAAATTATAAAAAAAA
>ML814999.1:49607-90074 GCA_009831015.1 Picea engelmannii | reverse complement strand
TTCCCTATACATGAATGTATTCCACTCATTCATTGTATCATATTGATCATCATCTATGTATAAATCATTCATTCATTGATCGACTCATTGGAGTAGTGTGAATATATTTTCTCATTCTTCCATATTGAATCTCTCATCCTTTCTTGATAATTGTTGGCCATCGACCAAGGTTTGAGGAAACATTGGTCAGGTTAGACCACTTTTTGGACTTCGATGTAGTGATCAAGGAAGGAGCGCCTAGGCGGAGATGAGATAACGGATCTCACTTGTTTTGTGGGCTTTGTGGACCCAGCATGGGGATCTTATGGTTTTGTAATGGGTTATGGGATGTTGGCCGATGGGTTTACCCATGATTAGGCCTTTTTGTAAATGTAAAAGTATAAATAAGTAAGAATGTAATGTAGAAAGGTGTGGATAGATTGCAAGGCTAAGTGCAAGTAGTTTTGGGTTGCTTAGTGCAACAGACTGTGTATGTAATTCTATGTGATTGATAGAAGATTTTGTGTTGTGCCTTGAATTGATTTTGGGAAGGTGGATCTGGTGCTTAGTGCACAGGTCACATGTCTGGTGTGAAGCTTGGCTTTGTGGCTTAATGCATAGGAGCAGAGGAATGTAAGAGATTGAAGACTAATAAAGAAGAAGAATAAGTTGGTGGATGTATCCCCACACTGCGGTGAACCACATATATCATGTGTTGATGGTTTTCTTTGTGCTATGATGTTTATGTTGTGAATCTTCTTAGTGCATTGATTGTTATATATGATAGATAGATCCATAAATTCTTATTGCTTTATTTATGTTGAAGGTGCTAGATATAACTTATGATGCTAAGTGTGATGTGTATTTTGTCATTGTTATTGCATTGATCTATTCTTAGGGTTTGTTATGTGATGTGAATGAAGTGGATAAGCTAATGCATGTTATCTATTAAGTACTTTGTGAAGTGTTATAATCACAGATCTGTGTCCCAGCTTAGTTACAGATACCTGAATCCTATAACCCCCCCTGCCTCTACCTCAGGTGAGACTTTGCTTGCTTCACAAGTGTTGCCGAAAGGGTCGATAGTTAGGGTTTTGTTGGTGTGTTGTTGAAGTTGAACCCTGGGTCTTCCTCTGTGCCAACAAATGGTTTCATTGCCGGGACCTGAAAATGTGATTGTTGGGAACTAAAGTAAAGAGAAGAGAATATTTGTGCATAGATCTATTGATGTAGTATTCTACTTGACTTGCGAAGCTTTGTGCTAATAAAGAAACCCGATCTGAAGAAAAGAGGTAAGATCTTGAAAGAGGTAAATCTTTGTGCTTTGATAAGAGTAAAATAAGTGGAAATTTTTGTTTCGAACGCATGGATTTAAGTATGTTTAATAGATTTTGTCCTAGTCTGAAATCTAGGGCGCAGAAGGAAGAAAGAGTTGATCTAAGTAAGGGTAATATAAATGAGGAAATATATGTTATTCCTATGCATAGAAATAATTTCTGGACTAACAAGTGGATGCGAGAACCTAGAAAGAATTTTTATAGATTGCAGGTCCAGAACTATGATCCTAGTGCACAGTACAGGAGAAAGAGAGGATTAGCCCTATGTTATAACTGCAGAAGACCGAGACATATTGCTAAGGAATGCCCTGGTATAGGTCCTATTTTTATTTTTTGTAAAATTGTTGGTCATGAGGTTGAGGATTTCCCAAGGATGATTGCTAAAGTTGAACAAATGAACATGAGTCAAGAGAATAAGAGGATGTTAGAAGATTAGAAAGAGAAAGGATCAGAGAAAGTTTAGATTACATTAGAACAATTGAAATAAACAATGAATGATTACAAAGATGTCAGTTTACCAGAGATCTTGAAAGTAAAACAATGCATAAGTACAAGAATATGAGACTTCAACATAGACTGTGTCTTGGATGAAGAGACACAAGTGAATATTATGACAGAAGGAACTTGGGAGATTTTGGGAAATCCTACTGTGGTACCTTCACTGGGAAGGATAGGCTTGTTTAAAGGAAAGATGATAACCCTATGTGGAAGAGTTACTAATATACATGTTATTATCCATGAAACATCGACAAAAGAGGAATTTGAATTTATTAGGTTTGTTCAGAACAATGCCCCGTTCCCACTTTTGTTAGGAAAGAATTATATTGAGAAGGATCAGATTAGAAGGAAAGTAGAGGAAGAAACTACATAAAATAAAAAGAAATAACTAAGGGATTTCATAGCTAGGAAAATAGATCGACTGACAAAAGAACGCGAAGTTAAGTCGAAGGAGCAGAAGGCAAGAGAATTAGCTGTTGAAATTGGAAGAGCGCAAGAAGGTTTGAGGGACCCCATGCAATAAGAAAGTATATCCACCCAGGAAGTGGTAAGGAAAGGGATATTAACTTTGAACCCATTGGAAGTACATCAACACTGCGAAGTCACTATGATAGGAGAAACTAAGAATAAGAATGGAAAGAGGAATTTGGAAACAATTAGAGAGGCTCAGATCACAGGAAAGAAGACAAGGAAGCTCAGTAAGAAGAAAGCCAAGTTAGAAAAACCACAGGAGGATACAAAGAAGACTTCGTAGGAGGCAGGGCTATAGGCTCTGAACCTTGCCGGAACAACAGAATGGGACTTCGCCTCGGAGAAGCTATATGACCGTTGGAGGTGCCCCGACCATTAGAATGACACTCCATAACGGATAGGAAACACATTTATGGGTGAATATACCATGCTTGGGATGTTGATACCATGCCATAACAGACAGATTGACATTAATGGAAGCATTCCTTTCTGTTAGAAGAATTTTTTATGATGCTCTCTTATTTAACCTGTCGGACGCTGTGCCGAGACCATTTTTTGGCATCCATGATTAACCTTGATAACGGAGAACTGATTGTGTATCGAGTTGTGATTTCATAACATAGACATTTCCATTTGCTTATTTACCTCTCCTATCCATTCCCCTACCCAGACTTATCTGTTTAAAAGTGAGAATGTCAGGTGAATAGATCGAGATAGAGAAGTTTGCAGAAGAGGTCCTTAAGAAGTTTATGGCTGATAGAGCTATGTCTGAAGGTTTTTAGGCATTGTCGAATAGGGGACTCGAGGATTCCCCTTCGAATAGACGACGTTCAGACCGTACTAACCCTGCGAATGAGAAGCGAGGTAAGCATTGCAATGATCTAGCTAATGCGAAGCAGATCCCGTCGATATTACCTGATTATATCCCGCCTTTGGCTAGTGTGGTCAACCACGACAACATCCCATGGGACTTTGAGTACACTTTGATCACCGCGTACATCCCGAAAGGAATACACGTAATTGGAAGCCAATTGAGATAGATCCCATCCTTGAAGAACAATGATTTCAATCTTAGCAATAGAAAGAACTACGCCATGCTCGCACCTCATAGATACCTAATGAAGACAACTAGGAAGAAGCCTCACATAGTCTCCCAGCCTTGGATTAAGGAGCTGGCGCAGTCCACGATACTGAGTGTCATGAAGATTCCTCATTTTGACCGACATTAGGAGGTTAGCGCTTGCGTTAAAATCCTCTTGTCGTGATATCATGGAGGATACATGTGGCTTGATAGGCGGATTATTGTGGATCCAACATTGATCCACCTAATTACATGATTGAGCATGCAGGGAACTGACCTTCAATAGTTCTACCCAGGGAAGGCCTCAGATCACTCCCTGGCACAATGCATCAAGGAGGCATATGACGAAGTAGAAAATGGAAAGTGAGGCTACAAGGTAGCCTCTATATAGGATGGTGCAGTGTGCCTCACTTTCCAACTCATATCTGGCAATCTCTTCGGAAAGAATCGCCCCACCCAGGTCACCGGGTTCATGGTGGACCTCGCAGGAAAATGCATGGAGGGAATGCAAATGAATTGTGCAAGTTACCTCGTCAACGAGCTTGAAAAATACTATCGCAAAGCTCACGACTAGGGATATGAGTTCCACTTTAGCTGGCTACTCATGCTGATTGCATTTGTTGCTTGGAAAATGGCGGAGGGAGCCACTTTTCCAAAAATTGAACCATCAGAGCCATTGGCAGCTAGATTATCTACATTATGGTATATGAATGACATGTCGAAGCAATGGCAGTTGAGCACAGTATTGCATTCCTACTATCAACAATTGAAGGTTTCCATAGATTCATTCCCATGCATGACACCGCACACCTTGCACCAATACAAACTGATAGCCAAGTTCCACACAGATCCACATTTTATAAATATAAATGTGCGTAGAGATGAGAGCAAGGAGGATCTACAATATTATTATAAGCAAACAGACTAAGACATGGAGCATATCATGAAGGAAAGTCCAGAATAATTTCATGCACCTATTGTTGATGCTGAACTCTCTGACGCTGACATTATAGGAAGCCCCCTGGTCACCCGGTTCGAGCATGTAGGAAAATCCAGCGCAAAGAAGAAGAAGAAAAAGGAGGAAGTCCAGGATGTACAGACTGATGAGGAAGCTAACACCTATGAAGAAAATGGATTTGGCTCGCCCATAGGAGGAGGAGATGAAGTAAATGAAGAAGAAGGAGGGGATGAAGGAGAAAAACAAGGAGAAGACGAAGCTACACCACCGAAGGATCCCCCTACCGAGAAAGAAACATCGAAGAAGAGGAAGGTTTTTCTATAGAAACCCTCGACAAGAAATAAGACCCGCGCCAGTAAGCCCCAGCTAGAGGCTACACTCACAAAATATGATATCAGTCTAGTCCGTAGAGCGATGGAGGATGCGTCCGAGGATCTCTTGCCGATATATGGAGTGAAGGAGGATGAACTATATGGTAGGATATAAAAGGAATTGAGCGAAGTACAAGAGGCTATTTGCTTGGTCCACGTAGTGCCTACTGCGCCTTCCTCGTTAGAGACTGCAGAGTTGGAGGATGAGCCAACCCAAATTCGAAGACTTGCAGATGCAACAGAGGCTTGAATTCAGTGAGTCCAAGAAGAGAAGGAGAAGGCTATAGAAGCCTCGAGACAAGAAAAATAAGAGATCTTGGAGCAATTATGATTTGTGCGGTACTGTGTAACCGCTTATGAAAATAAGAAAGATGGGTTCTGGGCGATGCTCAAGGAAGACAAAGTGAAGATACAGAGGGAAAAGGACCAACTTCTCGCAAAGTAGAATGTATTCAAAGAAGTGGTGAGAAGAGCACTTCGCTCCGTGTCAGGCTTGGCATAGGAGGAACATGAGGCAGTCGAGGTTCAAGTGATGAAGCTCACTGAGGCCATCCAACAACTTCAAGCAAGGGTAACAAAGTTGGAGATCCAAGCAGTACCAAGTACTCCGCAAGAAGTACGTGACAAGAGGGAGGAAGCCACTAAGAGTGCAGTCGGAAGGATCAAATCCCTCACCTTAGAATGAAAATAGTTGAGTGACAGAAGCACACAGGCCTACGAATGCCTCATGAAAGATCCAGATCTTAAGAAGTTGGAAGCGCAGCTATAGGAGGTGCAACATAAGGAACTGATAGTTCAAGCACAAATGAAGTCACTCACTGCAGTCGAGAGAATGAAGAGATCACAAGAACAAAACGCGGCCCAACAGTAGATTATTGCCATCCAAGGTAGAGTAATGGAAGTCACATAGAGGCTACAACTGGTGTAGGGGGAATCCTATGTGGTGTTTGAAGAGATCAAAGGACAAGGTTCACAAATGTACCAAGTGGTTGCGACAATGGAACAACGCCTTGAAGGGCTTGTTACAAATAAAATGATTCAGGAGTTTGTTGAGCAAGAAGCTCAGGTGAAGCAATAAGTCGAGGAAGATCGAGCTAAGCTCGAGGCCTTTGAAGCATCATTGCCCAGACCTGAGTGACTTAGGACGAGTCATGGGTGAGTGTTGGGGGCCTATTGGCCCTCGACCAAGTTTTGATGAAACATTAGTCAGGTTTGACCACCTTTTGGACTTCGATTCATTGATCAAGGAAGGAGCGCCCCGACAGAGCTGAGATCGCAGATCTCACTTGTTTTGTGGGATTTGTGGACCCAACATGGGGATCTTAGGGTTTTGTAATGAGTTATGGGATGTCGGCTCATGGGTTTACCCATGATTAGGCCTTTTTGTAAATGTAAAAGTATAAATAAGTAAGACTGTAATGTAGAAAGGTATGGATAGATTTGAAGGCTAAGTTCAAGTAGTTTTGGGTTTCTTAGTGCAACAAACTGTGTATGTAAGGCTTTGTTCTTGATAGAGAAGTTGGCTCTATGCCTTGACCTAATTTTGGGAAGGTGGATCTGGTGCTTAGTGCACAGGTCACCTATCCATTGCGAAGCCTGGATCTGTGGCTTAGTGCACAGGAGCAGAGGAATGTAAGATATTGAAGCCTAATAAAGAAGAAGAAGCAGTTGGTGGACGTAGCCCCACACTGGGGTGAACCACGTATATCATGTTTTGATGGTTTGCTTTGTGCTATGATGTTTATGTTGTGAATATGCTTAGTGAATTGATTGTTATATATGGTAGATAGATCCATGAATTCTAAGTGATTTATTTATGTTGAAGGTGCTATATCTAACTTATGATGCTAAGTGCGATGTGTATTTTTTCATTGTTATTGCACCGATCTATCCTTAGGGTTTGTTCTGCATTGTGAATGAAGTGGATAAGCTAATGCATGTTATCTCCTAAGTACTTTGTGAAGTGTTATAATAACAGATCTGTGTCCCAACTTGGTTACAGACACCTGAGTCCTGTAACCCCCCTGCCTCTACCTTGGGTGAGACTTTGCCTACTTCGCAGGTATTGCCGAAAGGGTCGGTAGTTAGGGTTTTGTTGGTGAGATGTTGGATTTGAACCCTAGTTCTAACCCTGTGCCACAAATAATATTTGTTTGTACTTTCTTTAGCTACATCTATTGTGCAGGTTTCGATGAAACATTGACAAAACTAATCCAAAAACATCTTGGGATGAAAATATTTGTAAAATTTTTGATATGATGATGATGATGGTGATGATGATCGTTAATGTCCATTGAGACTAAATGAAGTCTATCGGACCTTAAGAATGGTAATGAAGTACTTGTTTTTTTTTATAATTTTATTTTTATGCTTCAAAATATTTATTTAGAGAAGGGTTCCAAAATTGTCATAGTTTCGATGAGTTAAAATGTTAGAAGGTTGATATTGTAACAAATATTTTAAAATTGTGATATAATGTGGGTGTAGACAAGACATTTTAAGAAAAAGTGGTTTTCATCTTCAACCCTCTTAGTGTCTCAAAGATGATAAGAGTCTTTTGACCTATGAAGTTTTAGGAATTGTCCAATGCCCTATTTCACTATGGATCTCATGAGAGTTGTTCTTATTTTAGCAATGTTGATTTTTTTCTTTATGCTAGTCAAAACATAGACATAATTTTGATTTTATAGACTAGGGATGATCACCTCCTTATAGTATCGTAATTTTCTTTTATCCTCTAGTTCTTTATCCCAAAACAATTTCTCCTTAAATTTAGATGTAATATTATTTTTATTTTGCAAAGTGATATCTTCCTTTACTCCCCAATGATTTAGCCAAGACTTGGCATCTTTATGTTAGTCCCTATTGAACTATAGGTGGTTTTAATTGGAGTTTGAAGAAATCTTATGAAGAATCTTGTTTTCCATTTTGTTTAGCTTGTTCTTGTACATTAGGTACCTAATCATAGTAATTATCCCAATGGGGGAAAGACTAACCTCTATGAGGAGGATATGATACCATGTATTTCCTTTAATTTTGAAATAATAAGTTATAAAACACTTTTGGATTTGTTCTATCTTTCTTCACAATTCTCTAGATATTTTGCAACCTCAAACTTCAACATACAACCTAAAATTGGAAATAATATTCACATACAACCTAATAACAACAACTCTCAACTTGAAAAGAATGTTTTTCTCTTCTAATCTATTCCAAAGGTTAGTCCTAGCCAAAATGTCAAAATATTTTCTAAAGTCAACAAAATAACATGGGATATTGGTTTTATTATTGTGACACTTCTCCATAATGATCCTAAGCATAACATGGTGTTCCACAATTGAATGATATATCCTAAATGTGGCCTATCCTTTAGCTCTTTTCCATGGATTTCTAGCCATACACTAATCTTGTTTTCTGAAATAATTCCTTTTAAATTGGCTGAAGGGGAGATAATCATAATGGTCCTATAATTAGAAGGATTTATTTTGTCCCCGCTTTTAAAAGTAGGTACAATGAGGCTTTGAGTCCAGGGTTTAGGGAAATCCTTATTGATTGCTAAATTAAAGTGCTTATGGATGTGAGGGATGAGGAGATACCCTCCAATTTTTAAGATTTCTTCTTGGTATCCTTTGATGTCCTTAGATTTCCCTTTTTCAAGTTGCTTAACCCCAAACCTTATGTTTTTATAGAAAAAAATATTTCTCTGTAGAAAGGGTTTGAATGTTTTCCATGACATTAGGGGAGCCATAAATATTTTTAAGGTAGGAATTCTAATTTCTCTAGGGAAACATATTTTTCCTTTTAGATTAATGAGTTATAATTTGTCTCCATAATTTAATAGGATGTAGCTTAGATAGGTGTAAAAAAATATATTTATTTCTATTTATATAGCACCTTATTTCCTTTAATTAGGACTTTGTACCTATTTTTCTTTTCAAATTTTAAGGACTCATTAGAAGAATCTTTAGTGGATTTTCTAGCAATATTACACTCATTATCATACGAAGGGTTAGTGGTCATTCTATTTTCCTTTTTACGCAATACCTTGATAGATAACTTGTTAATGAAAGTAGAGAGGGTTGTCATAAAATTATGATAGATGTCTTCGATATTGTCCTTATCTGATAGTAGATTTAATTCATTATTTAAATCCTTTAAAAAATGCCAGCTTCATCTTTTTTGAAGATCAAGTGATTTTGGTTATTAGAATTCTCTTCAATGTGGATTTTGTGCATGAATTTTTTTATAGTTAGGGTTAAAGGCCTATTATTAGAGTTAGGCTCATGGTAATTTAAGATGACAAATTTTACTATTTGGTTGTATATGGGAATACCGAATATCATATAATCTATGAAATTGTTTCCAAGACGGTGAATACAAGTCATCCAGTTGGATTTAAGCCACTTCATTAGAACATTGCAAATTATTAGACCTTGAGAACTACAAATTTTGATTAGCTCGACACTAAACAAATTCACAACCAAGTCTTTAGAATTTCTTTTATAACTGCTATGTAAAACAAGATCCTTATCTAGCCATAAAGGATTAGGATTCGAATCATTGCTTAAAATACTATCTTAATTAGTTATTGTTTTAGAATTAAAGTCTCCTACCTAGAGAATATTACCTTCATTTTGTAGAGTGTAAATACCCTATTCTAAACCATTGTAAAGACAATTTTTATCTAGAATGTTTTTATAAAAAAATATATGGTAAACTCTTATCCCTATAATCCAATATACCAAGATTTGTGAGTAGTTCATGGCACCATTATACACACTGATATTTCATGAACCAACACAGTGCATGACCGAAAAGGCTATGCAGATTATAAGTGCCATCAGTGACAAGTGTGTGACAAAAAAGACAGAAAAGGGGTGTCCCGCTATGAACCCATAAAAGGCTATTTTTAGAGAGCATTTTACGAAGGAAAGGCTCATTCTTCTCCGAACCCACAGTTCAAAGGCCTACTCTCCTAAAGAAGATGTATGTCTCAATAAGAACGACTACCCCCGGGAGGACCATAACATGACTTGCTTTCGCACCTTTTCTTGTGCATCGATTGGAGATATAGAGAGTGTCCGGGAAAGGGCTTCAAGGAGTAGGACGAAGGAGTGGGGCTAGTGGGGCATCACATGGATGACTATCTATAGGGCGGTATAGGGCGACTAACGTCACTAGCTGCGAACATCCGTAGCGTAGCTTCTTTAGAACATCAAAAGCTACTATGAAAGATATTTTACTTCCATAACTAAACAAACGATGGTGATCCATTAGCCATTACCAATTAATAAGAAGCACCACTTATACATAAACAAGGTTAAAGATGAAGATCATTTCCTTTTATGTATAATACCCAAGCTAATAATATAATATCTGATTAGAATACCTATTTAATTTGATTCATTTTATTTGTGGTTGAGTTTATTGATTTGAGGGTAGTATAACCATCTTCATTAATATAATAAATAAAAAATATAAAGTAACATAAATATAAAGATTATCAATAATATTTAAATTTGATCTTTTTTATTTATTCAATAAAAATAAAATATACACTAAAAAATGAAAAAATGATATTCTCACAAATATTTAGCTACTATCATTATTATAAACAAAAAATGTAATTATATATTGATATTATATACAAAAAGATTATGAACATTTTTAGTGGAGGCCTGTGACCTAGAAAACTAGTGCCTCCACCAGATAAAAGAAAGTATTACTATCCATTACATCTAATTTAACATATTGTTGTTATGTGTGCATGTTGGATGTTTGGGATGACCCGGGTTTACCTTATTTATCCAACAAAACCCTTTTCACCATCGGCACTTCTGGTAAACCAGAAGGCTACTCCACGCACAGAGTGCATAATGCAGTCTCACCCGAGATGGCTTATGAGTGACTATAGGACACATATGTCTGCAATCATGGAAGGGGATGGGGATGTTCTTCTTACTTCTCCTTCTGCTTTAAAATACATCTTACCATAACATTCATCGGATCTACTACTTTATCCATTCAATAAAATATGTTCTACATAACTATTCTAGTGTGAGCTGTAAATAAATCCATTCATTCATCTAACCATTAATTCAAATTGCATAAACAACTAAAAGCATTCAAAACACATTACAACAAAATATTTTACCATGGTTCACCCCCCCATGGGCTATGTCCACAAATATCTTCTTCTTTATTCATTCTTCATCAAAATAGAACTGTGCAGATTACATTATAGGTTAGTACTAGTGAGGCTAACCATCGTCGCACCAAGCTCCACAACTTGCGACCTGACCCTCAATTACACTCTGAAATTGACTTCATATGAGTTGTGCAACTCTCAACAATACTAATACTTAGACTTGGACTCAAAAATATGTTCAAAGTACTTCGATCATGCAAGAGTGATAATGAACTACTTCACCCAAGACACCTCAATCTACCTCATGCATATTCTATTTATACTACAAAATGGGTAAAAACCCTTACATTATGACTCAAAAACCCTAATCCTAAGTGGACTCAACTTGTCCACATTCCAATTGCCTTCTGCACGGTTGGTATTCATCCTTTCTTTAACTCTGTGCTAATCTTCCTTCTTTCCTGACGCGTTTCTTCCTTTTCCCTTCTATTGTGTTGTTTTTTCATCTTTCCTGGCACACTCTACTTCCTTAGTTCCTTCTGCCTATTTCACTGCACTAAACCCAAAAATTTCCTTCTCCAATAGGCTCCCAACACTAACCTATGGCTCATCCTGAGCCACTCAGGCAGTGTGTGTTCTCTGTACCTATTTCTCCAACTCCTGGAACTACTTTGCTAAGGCATCCACTTGCTTCTTGGATTCACACTTTGATTTGTCCAGGTCTCCACGACTTGGGATGTAACATGATCCTTCAACAATTGTATGATTTCTGAGTGTGCTTGTTCCATTCTGGCTTTCTCTTTGGTGGTCGTGGTTGTCTTGTCTCTATTGTGACTAGGGTATCGGGTATATCCCCTCCTTATTTTCCTTCATACGCATGGATATCATCCTTCCTTTGTGTCGTGCCATTAACAATTTTTGCGCGATCCTTTTGTTGTGTGACTGCCTTAGGGATAGCATTCTTCTTTGTTTTTGCGCTCCCCTCTTTTGGCTTTGTGTGCCATGATTCTTCTCTTGTATTTGTTGTTGTGGTACCCTTCCTTTGTGATGAGCCTACTTCTGTTGGTTGTTTGTCCTTTGTTGGTTACTTTTCCTTTTTTGGATTCTTTTCCTTTGGTTATTATACTAGAACCTTCCATTCTTCTTGCTAGTCTTTCATTACCCATTGGAATTCTTCTTTCGTGACACAATATCTCATCTGCAACCACTCATTCTATGGATCCCTTTTGGCCTAGATCCACATATTATTCCTCAGTGCTTTAAAATTTGCTATCATTTTGTACTCATCCACCACCTCCGGTGGGATCCTCCCTGTTTCTACCACATTTTCTTGGATTTCTTCAAGGTATGTCACGAAGATGCTGGAATTTTTATTTCTTTCTTTTGCGAAAATTGTGTGTCACAATGATCCATATTGTGTTACACGACACCTTCTAGTTCTCTTATAGAACATGGTTTATTTGGGGTGCTTCCAACGCACTAACACAATCAATATAATGAGCCATGAGTAATGAAACAATGTCCCTACATCCTGGGAATATTTTCAATCATCTAAAAATAGATTTAACAAGTATGGGCTCCATCTTAATACAATTCCCTTCATGCACTTCACAACTACTGCTATTACTCCTGCTGGAACTTCCTCATTGTGACACTTCCTAAGTAATTTAAATGCCATCAATTTGGTTGCTAGCCATGTTATTTGTTCACTTATCTTGTTGATAATGATCCTTCTGGATCCTCTCTCTTTCCCATAGGTATCCTTCATATATTCTACCAAGTATTTCTCCTTGGTCTTGTCGTCAAGATACTGCGTAGGTTTCTCACTATTGGTTGGAAGACCTGTTATCTTGGCTATCAAGTCGATGTCTATGGAAACTTGTGTATCTAGCCACAAAATACCTCTGTGCATGACTTTCAGTAAATTCTTGACGCATTTATTTACATCCTTTCCCCTACCAAAGTGTGGGATCTCTAATAGGTTCATTATGACTGTACTATAGATACCTTGTATCCACTCTTTTGGTTCCATTATGGGTACTCCTCTGGCATTGACCTATTTCCTTTCCAAGTATACCTGCTACGAAAACTATGGGAATTTTTATGTTACCTTTACATCATGTTCTTAATAGCACATTTTATATATGCATCAAAGTAAATATCCGATAATCTTTACTCATGTTGGTATGCGTGGTAACAAAATGGTTACCTTTGGTTGCTTGTGCAAGGATATCTGGACCTTTTGTCTTCCTTTCCCCTTTGATGGCACGCTTGAGGGCCCTGCTTCTTGATATGTTTTCTCTTCCTCCTCCTCCTCTTCACCAAACTCATGTTGCGTCGTGTTTTCCTCGACTGGTATTTTCTCCTACTGCAATTTTTTTGCGCCAGATTGAACCCTTGGTTCATCAGATTCTTTTCATTCCTCATCGCCTTCTTCTATGGGTTGGATTGTTTCTTGCATCAGGTTTGGCTCTGCTATTATGTTTTTTGGGTCAATATGCGTCTATTTTGTTGCAGGGGTTGGATCCTTCTCCTTGACTATTGTATGGCTCACTGGTTCGATGACTGGTGAAGGGATGGCATCCACATCCACCACTCCCTCCATATGCATAGGGTTTTCTGCTTCTGCTGTTGCCTCCTGTGGTGGCCTTGTGGCACTTCATGTCTACCTTGCTATCCTAGTAGGATTTCTGAATTTAGGTGGCACCATCTTGCTTAAATATAAGTGGGTTTTCTTATGAAATCTCATTGTCAGCTCACTAAATCACATGTTCGTTCTTCACTTCTCACTGCTTAGCTTTGTGTTTGCTAGAATTCACAATGTGGATTGTCAAACCCTAATTTTTCTTCTAAAGTGTTGTCATAAATGCTCCAAATATTGTCGGGCATGCTTCAATTACTTTCATAAATGTTCGTTTCATGCCTTCTTTTTTCGATGACCGGTTTTTGTTTTTCATGACTATTTCATTTTTTCGGTGCACTGTATTTTTCTACTGTGATCTATATTTGGTGCACCGATATTTACTTATGTCATATATATACGACACACAATCTATTCACTTCTCGTCACCCTGAATTTCTATCTACCGTGCATTGTTATTCTCAACTATATGTCTATCACATATTCCTCTAGCTACTTCTTTTTATATTTTTCTTCATTTTTCTACTTTTCTTTTCCTTTTTCTTCTTTTTCTATTTTTTATTTTATTTTTCTTCTTTTTCTTCCTACTATATACAATATGTACAATTATAATTTGTGTGCTATAATTACTAAGGGTTGGTAGTTCAACTGTCTCTATACAGTTTCAGTCGACTACCATTCACCATTCCTTGAACTTCCTTTCCTGCTAAGTCATTTAGCTACACAACACCCCCATCTTTGATATAATTTATCTCATATGGTCCTAGCCAATGCATTCTAAGCTTCCCTAGGTGCTGCAAATATTTACTGTCATAGAGGAGAACCAAATCTCCAATTTTGAAGTTCTTCTTCTTAATGTGCCTTTAATGCCATGATTTATCTTTTTCTTTTTGTACCTCCTGGTGGAAACCTGCTATGATTATGTCCTCTTCTAATTCCATATGTTGAGGTAATCGTTCCTATATTGTGCCTCTTTCTTTCATTTCTGTAACAACTACACTGCCCAGACTTGGTAATAAATAATATAAGGGAGTTGTTGTTTCCTGTCCATACAACAACCTAAAATGTGTCTTCCCTGTTAGCGTATTACATGTATTCCTATAATCCCATAGAAATATTGGTACCTTCAAATCCCACTCATCTCTATTCACATTAAAAATCTTTGTTAAGGCATTCTCCAAAATATTGTTAAATTCTTTTGTTGTTCCATTCACCCGAGGATGATAAGGAGTGTTCTTCTGATGATGTATCTCAAATTCTTCTAGCATTGCCTCAATTGTGTTGTTGATAAAGTGGGTGCCCTAATCACTTATCAATATTATTGTACATCCAAATCTTGTCACTACCTGTTCAAATAAAAAGTGGGTTTCAATCCTTTACTGGTGTTGCCTCATCCCATTTGGTCAAGTATTATGTCATTGTAATAGTATATCTTGCTCCTGATATTCTTCCTCGTGGATAAATTGGACCGACAAAATCAACTTCCTACTTATCAAACACTTGTAAAGTTACTTGAGGTCTTAGTGGCATCTCATCCCTCTTGGATGAATTTCCAACTCTTTGAAAAACATCGCACTTCTGGCAGTATTCCTTTGAATCCTTGTGAATTGTTGGCCACCATAATCTTGTGTGCAATAAATTTTGCGCGGTAGATTTCCCTGAGCAATGTCCTCCAACAATTCCTTCATGCTCTTTTTCTAAAATGATAGGCCTTCCATGATCCATAACACATATCCTCAAGATGTTATCTACTCCAAGTTTGTGTAAATGAGACACAATCAATTGATAGTCTGCAACTGGGACCACTAAATTTTTATTTTACGCAGTAGTAAATTCTGTTGGTGCAAACCCTGTACTCAAAAACTCAATAATGCCAGCAAAATACTCATCAACTCTATGTACTAAAAACAATTTTGCATCTGGAAAGTTGTCTTCGAAGTTACTGGGTTCTTCTCCATTAGTTATCCTGGATAAGTGATATGGTCTTGCATTCAATCTTCCTGACTTCACCACAAATTCAAATTCAAATTCTTGGAATAAAAGTAGCCATATACATATCCTTCCCCCTAACACTAGTTTATTGACCAAATATATAAAAGAAGAATGATCTGTAAACATCTTGAAATGTTTCCTTAACAAGTAATGTTTGTATTTATGAAGAGCATATACCACAACTAATCCTTTCTTTTCTGTAGTGTTATAGTTTTTTTTTTTTGAATATGATAACTTCCTTCTTGCAAATGCAATAGGGTGATCTATATCACCTTCTCCTTGTTGGGTAAATACTACTCCTAATGTTATTGCAGATGCATCCACAGGCACATGAAATTATTTTTCCCAGTCTGCGAACACCAGAATTGGTGCAATAACCATCTTCTCCTTCAAAATATCCAAACTCTGCTGGAATTCATTCTTCGACTGATACTTAGTGTAATTATTCAACAAATTCTCCATTGGTGTGGTAATATGTGCATACCCTCTTATGAACTTCTTGTAATATTCTGTATGACCAAGTGTACTCTTCAATTGACGCACTGATTTTGGTGGTGGTAAGTTAACTATGATAGCCATTTTAGGAGGATCAACCAGCAGACCCTGTTTACACACCACATGACCTAACAATATACCAAACGGTGCACTGAAAATAAATTTATTAATATTCAATGATATCTGACACTATCTACATATTTCCAACATCAACCTTAATACTTCAACATGATCCTTTAATAAAATAAATATTGTCCAATCATCCAAGTATAATTCTAAAAACTTATGAATAGATTCCTTAAAGGTTGCTACTACTACCCTTGAAACTATTGCAGGTGCATTCTTCAACCCAAATGGCATAACTATATACTAAAATGATCCCCATTCTATAGCAAATGTGGTCTAATGTTTATCCTCTGGTGCTATCTTGATCTGATGATATCATGAAAAACCATCTATAAATGAATAAGCTTCTTGACCTCCAACATTATCCAAAATTTCATCTGTAAATGGGGTAGGAAAAGGATCATGAAGGCAAGCATCATTCAATTTTTTCAAATATACAGAAATATGGATCCCTCCTTTCTTCTTTTCTTGCACCACCATAGGACTAATCCATTATGATTCTTCCACAAGTTCTATGACACCAACTTCCAACATCTTGTCAATTTATGCCTTTATTTCTTTTTGTATATTGTATTCAATATATAAGGTATCTGTCTTACAGGTATGGCTTATGGCTTCAAAGTGATCTTCATCTCTCCTAATTCTCCTGTTGTTCCCTTCATTTTTGAAAATGTCGCTGGGAATATGTCAATGTTGTTGGCACAGGGGCAGACCTAGGGTTCAACACTTCAAAAACGCACCAACTAAACCCTAACTACCGGTCCTTTCGGCAACACCTGCGAAGCAGATGAAGTTTCACTTGAGTTAGAGGCAGGGGGGTTGTAGGACTCAAGTGTCTACAACCTAACTGGGACACCGATCTGTGATCAAAATACTTAACAGAGCACTTATCGGTTAACATTCATTAGTATTTATTCACATCGCAGGTAAAACCTTAATTATAGAACAATGTAGTATTCGACAAGATCTGGCACATCCAAGGACTTAGCATATAGAAATAGGTCATATCTAGCATTCATTCATATGACTATACACCATTCACAATAATCATTAAGAAAATAAATACACAACCACATGAAAAACATAACACAAAGCACCATAACACAGGATATATGTGGTTCACCCCCAGCATGGGGCTACGTCCACCAAATCTTCGTCTTCTTTATTATCTTCTTTCAATACTCTTACATGCATAGAGCCATAAAACCCACTCCGCATAGGACAAGATATCTGTGTGCACCTTGCCATATCCTCCTTCCCTGAGTTTGGCACATCATCGAGCCTTCTTACTTGCACTTAGCTCTGCAAGTTCTCAACACACAATATGGACAAAGCATTTACAATTATTTGCACTTAGCGCATTGGATTACAACTGACTTAGCACGACCTACTTACATTGCCAATCTACTTATTCATACTTTAAAAAAGGGGCCTAAACATGGGTAAACCCATGGGCCGACATCCCATACCCGTTACATAAACCCTAAACCCAAAAGTCCCACAAAAGGGGGAGAGATCCCGTGATCCTCACTTCGCCTGGTGCTTCGTCTTCGAACAACTTGTGAAAGTCCCAAAAATGGTCAAACATGACCAAGGTTATCCAAAACTTGGTCGAGGGCCAACAAGCCCCCAACACTCACCTATGACTCATCCCTAGTCACTCCGATCTAGGCAACTTTGCTTCGAAGGCCTCGATTTTGGCTCGAGCTTCTTTGACTTGTTACTTCATGAGAGCCTCTTTCTAGATAAACTTCTGAATAGCTTTCTTGGTCACCATTCCTTCCAATCGTTGTTCCACTGTGGTGACTACTTGTTCTAGTTGTGCACCTTGTCCCTCAATCTCCTCAAAAAGTGTGTAGGATTCATCCTGCACTGGTTGTAGCCTCTGAGTCACTTCCATGACTTTACTATGGATGGCATGGACCTGTTGTTGAATGGTGCGTTGTTCCTGAGACCTTTTCATCCTCTCGATTGCTAACATCAGCTTCAACTGTGCTTGTATTTTCGTTGCTTGTTGCTTTGCCTCTTGGAGATGTGACTTGAATGTCCTTAGTTTTGGGTCCTCTGCAAGGTGCTCATAGGTATGTGCACTTCGACTGCTTAATTACTTGCATTCTAAGGCCAATGCCTTGATTCTTTGGACTATTCTTCGAGTAGTTTATTCCCTCTGATCGTGCACTTCTTGCAGAGTGCTTGGCACAACTTGCAGTTTCAGTTTGGCCACTCTTGCTTGAAGCTGTTGAATAGCTTCAACGAGCTTCTCCACTTAACTTCCACTATGTCTTCTTCTATCTGTGTGAGGCCCAACAAAAAGTGAAGTGATCTGGTGATTGCCTCTTTTACTCCCATCTGCTTTGTGAGCAACTGTTCTTTTTCCTTCTGGATATGTGCTTTATCCTCTGCAAACTTCGCTTAAAGGTCATATTTCTCTTCCTTTGCAACTTAGCGTTGCTCTAGGGATTCTTCTTTTTCTTTCTTTAATGCTTCTGTGGCCTGATCCTTTTCCTCATGGACCCAACGAAGGCGATACTCTATCGAATATGATAATCTGCGTAGCTGGGCAGGCTCATCTCCTACTTCTATGTCCCCTGCTAACAATGGTGCAGTAGACACTGTGCAGATCGAATAAAGAGTCTGTTTTACCCCTTTGAGCTTTGCCTTGATCCTGTCAAACATTGTCTCCTATTTTTCTTCGCTTCACTGCAAAATGTCCTTTGAGGTATCTGATACAATGACGATGATGAGGTCAATATCATCTACCATGAGCATAGTCTGAAATAGAGGTTTATTGGCTTTTGACTTATTTCGCGATGAACGTTTCTTCAGGGAACCCTTTCTTTTCTTAGATGTCTCAGCCTCCATGATGGGATCCCTAGGTGGTGTCACTTCGCCATGTTCCTGTTTGTTTTATTCCCCTTCATCCTCTTCTTTGTCTACTTCGTCATCTCCTCCTCCTTCAGGTGAATCTGGTGTAGTTTCCTTTGATGCAATGTTCAATTCCTATACCTCTTCCCTCTTTTTCTTCTTGCTGCTACTGGGTCCATCATACTCTTCTCGAGTGACTACAGGACTTCCGATGAGGTCGGGGTCAGATAGTTCTGTCTGTTCGACTGGTACAAGGAACTCTGCAAGCCATTCCTTGGTTATTTCTTCCATGTCCTCCTCTGTGAGTTTGTAATAGGATTGGAGCTCTTCCTTGTGCTTGTCCCCACGCACAATGATGTAAATGAAATGCCTATCTGCGCAAAACTTCGCAAGTGTCGTGAACCTGTGTAGGGTATTTGACGTCATGCGAGGGGAAGATTCAATGTCCCTCTTCAACTATAAATAATATGTGTGGAACACTGCATTCTATTTCCATTTTTTTGCCATGTCGCTCGAATACTAGAGCGTAGTGAACTTCATGGCCCATGGTTCAGGCAACTCAATTTCAGGGAAGGTCCCTCCTTCCGACATCTCCCAAGAAATGAAGGCAATGAGAATAAACAACTAGCTAAAATGAAACTCATAGCCCTGGTCCTATGCTTCACAGAAATCTTGCTCCAACTGGTTGACGAGGTAGCTCACCTAGTTCATTTGCATCCCTTCAACGCATTTTCCTACGAGGTTGACGACTGACCCTGTGACTTGCGTTGGTCGGTTCTTCCTGACGAGCTTACCAAGGATCAACTGGAAAGATAAGCACACTACACCATTCTGGATGGAGGCTACCTTGTATCCCCATTTCCCTTTCTCTAGATTATCATAAGTTTCTTTTATGCACTGTGCCAGGGTACGATCTGCAGGCTTCGCTAGGTAAAAATCCCTAGGTTCGGGTCTTTGCATGCTTAATTCGGTGATCCAATGGATCAGCGTCGGATCTATGGTGATGCGCCAATCCAACCATAGGTAACCACCATGGTATCATGACAGGAGGAGTTTAATGCATGCGTTAACCTCCTGATGTCTACTGAAGTGTGGTATATTCATCACATTGAGGATGGTTGATCTTGCGATGTCCATAGTCCATGGCTGGGGGATTATCTTCGACTTCTTCCCCGTTGTCTTTGTCAAGTACTTGTGAGGTGAGAGCATGCCATAGTTCTTGTAGTCTCTTAAGTTGAATTCACTGATCTTTAGCTTCATAATCTGTCTTAACTACAACCCAACTTCGCGTATCCCATTCGGGAGGTATGCAGTAATCAGTGTATAGATGAAGTCTCTCGGGACACAGTCACGACTAACCGCGCCATCTAGAGGTGGGATCTATTCAGGCAGAATTGATGGGATGAGCTTCGCATTCACCAAGTCATCATGATGCTTGCTTCTCCTCTCTTTCACAGTCTGGGATGGGCTAGATCAACGTGCATTCGATGGGTATGCTTGCACTCCTCTTGTCGACGAGGCCTGTACTCCTGCGGATAGGACCTTCTTATCCATGAGGTCTATGAGGATTTCTTTGATGAATTTCTCTACTCTGCTAAGGTCACTCGACATACATGCTCGAGATCAGATATCTCAGGTCGGTGAGAAAACAATCAAGGTAGAATAATGGATGGCGAGGTTACAATAAGCACTGCGTGAAAGAGATTAGTTCTCTGTGGGCTCAGATAATCATAATTGGAAAAAGTGTCCTCAGTGCAATGCTCTACGTGATAAATAGACAACGTCGTAACATACTCCTCCAATGGGTAGGAATGCCTTGATCAATGCGAGTCCATCCGTTATGGTGCGGTCCCAACAGTCCAATGGTGAACATTCTGGAAATAACTGTGTTTATATCCATTTTGGAGCATCATTCTAACGGTCGGGGCACCTCCAATGGTCATATTTCTTCACCGTGGAGAAGTGTCAGTCGATGTTTTTTTGCTATTTCGGCGAGGTTCAAGTTCTGCAAACCTTCCTTCTACGAAGTCCTCTCTGGAACCTCCTACAATATTTCTAGCTTTTCTTTCTTCTTACTGAGATTTCTAGCTTTATTTCCCATGATCTGCGTCTCGGGATTCCTATTTCCATTAATGTTCTTATCTTTTCTTAGCATAGTAACTTCACACCATTGAGGATCTTTCATAAGGTTCGAGGATAATACTTCTTCTGTTACTGTTTCTGGAGTAGGTGCTCTACTCCCCTGCATGGATTGGTTCTTTAAATCTTCTTGTGTTCTTTCAACTTCGATGGCCAAGTCTTTGGCCCTTAGTTTCTTTGACTTGTCCTCTCGTTGTTCTATTAATAGGATTATTCTCTTAGCCATGAAATCCCTTAATTCTTGATTTTTCTATTCTATAGCTTCCTCTTCCTCTCTCATTCGGGTTTGATCTCTCTTGATCCAAGTCCTTCCTAACAAGAGTTCAAAGGGAGCACTGTTCTCAACAAACTTAATGACCTCAAATTCTTCTTATGTTGATGTTCCATGAGAAACCATAGGTACATGGGCAAGTCTTCCACATAGGGTTATCAACTTTCCTTTAAACAATCGTATTCCTCCCAATGAATGAATCATTGCAGGCTTCCCAATATTTCCCAAGTACTTTCTGTCATCATGTTCACCTTTGTTTCTGCATCCAATACACGGTCTATGTCAAAGTCTTCTATTCTTGTTTCTATGCACTCTTTCTCATTTAAAATCTCTGATAAACTGATGTCTCTGTGAGCATTCAATATTTCTTTCATCTACAATAATATAACCTCTGATTCTTTCTGGTTCTTTAGCATATTCTTAGTCTATTGACCTTCCTCATGGTTTTCTTGTCTTATGTTCATCTTTTTAACTTTAGAAATAATTCTAGGGCAACCTAAAACTTCATGTCTAGTAGACTTACAACAAAGGCAAGTAGGACCTCTACTAGGGAATTTATTAGCAATATGTCTCGATCTTTTGCAACTATAACAAAGAGTTAATCCTCTCTTTCCCTTAAATAATCCCCAATATTTCTTGTACTACGCACTGGGATCACAGTGATGGACTTGCAAAAAACTCTTTCTAAGATCCTTCATCCGTTTGTTAGTCCAAAAATTCTTTCTATGCATAGGGATAACATCTTTCATATCTATTCATATCACATCTTCTTTCTTCTAGATGTGCCCTAGTTTTCAGACTAGGACGAAATCTATCAAATATACCTAGATCCATTCTTTTGAAACAAAAATTTCCACTTATATTACCTTTATCAGAGCACAAATCTTTAAGATCTTACCTCTTTTCTTCAGATCAGACTTCTCTTCTTGGCATGGAGCTTCATAAGTCAAGTAGAGTATTGCGCACTACAACAACAGATCTACGCACATAGCTTTCTCTTTTCCTCAGTTCCCAACAATCATAGTTTCAAGTCCCCACAACGGAACCATTTGTTGGCATAGGGGCAGACCCAGGGTTCAACGCTTCAACAACGCACCAAAAAAATCCTAACTACCAACCCTTTCGGAAACACATGCGAAGCAGATGAAGTCTCACCCAAGGTAGAGGCAGGGGCGATTGTAGGACTCAAGTGTCTACAACCTAGATGGGACACTGATCTATGATCACAATAATTAACATAGCACTTAGCAGTGAACATTCATTAGTATTTATTCACATCACATGTAAAACCTTAATTACAAAACAACACAGTGTTCGACAAGATCTAGCACATCCAAGCACTTAGCATATAGAAATAGGTCATATCTAGAATTCATTCATATCACTAAGCATTAAACATTCATCCAAAATAAGCACTAAGAAAATAAATACACAACCACATGAACAACATAGAACAAAGCACCATAACACAAGATATATGTGGTTCACCCCCAGTGCAGAACTACGTCCACCAACTCTTCGTCTTCTTTATTATCTTCTTTCAATCCTCTTACATGCATAGAGACACAAAACCCACTCTTCATAGGACATGAGATCTGCATGCACCTCTCTAGATCCTCCTTCCCCAAGTTTGGCACAACATAGAGCCTTCTTACTTGCACTTAGCTCTGCAAGTTAGCGCACTTGCTTACAACTGACTTAGCACCACCTACTTACATCACCAAGCTACTTATTTATACTTTACAAAATGGGCCTAAACATGGGTAAACCCATGGGCCGACATCCCATACCCGTTACATAAACCCTAAACCCAAAAATCCAACAAAAGGGGGTGAGATCCCACGATCTCCTCTTCGCCTTGCGCTTCGTCTTCGACTAGCTTGTCGAAGTCCCAAAAATGGTCAAACATGACCAAGGTTCTCCAAAACTTGGTCGAGGGCCAACAAATGTACTCATGCAATAATTCTGTGATTCTTTCTATTGTTTGATTATCCCAATAATCTCCAATTCTTGCAATCTTTGGGTTTTCTGCAATGCCAATATTTACCTTTTTTATCTTCAGTGGTGCAATATAATCTTAGGAATCTATTTCTGGACCTTCTATTTCCCTTTCTCCTTCAACTTATGAGATCTATATATTGTGTGGGTTATCCTCTACCGAATCTTCTTTTTTTGCGACGTCACAACAATGTAGTAATTATTTAACTGTCTATCTAGTCTGCTTCTGATATGTTGGGATTATTTCAAATTATGGTTCTTGAAATATCCTATCTCTTACCACTTTCAAAGTTGTATCTATCTATAGAATCTCATGCTCAAAGGTAAATGTAGCTACAAAATTACATTGTATCTCTTCCCAATTTGCAATTTCTCTACGTTGTTCCTGTTCTGTGCACTAGTTCTTTGGAAGTCTTTCTGCTAGCGGGAAAATCCACCCTTTAACTACACTAGGGTTTAATATGTAGACAGAGCGAATGACCTTCTAAAAGTTAATCTATTTTACTCTACCCCAAACATACCAAAACAAACAAAAATAAAGCAATAAGAGAAGAGATCAGGTAACTGTACCTTTGATCCCATGTCTGGTGATGATCTCCTCAAGCTTGGTAGTTCCAATTATTGCACGTCTCCTCCTAAGGTGGACCTGCATCCAAAGATAGGAAAACAAGGACTACAAGCATGCTATTCTATTCATGAATTAGGCTTAGATATTAAATGCTAAGTATAAATCAATGAAAGTAAAAAAAACATCATCATTTGGGACAGGAGAATGTGATTCTTTTATTCATCATACAAAGACTGAAACTTACAATCTGTGTTGGCCATCGTTCCACGAACCTGGTATGGGATCCTCTTTACCACACTCCAAGTGCAAGTTGAATAGGCCTCTTCTCTCAATCGTTTTATCACCTCAAGGGAAGGGAATGGATTGAATGGAGGGAGAAGGGGCAAATGAGGGAATGTTGAGGCAATATCTCACAAAAGGTAGAAAAAACTTGGGCAAGGAGGGGAAGTGAAATTGGGCAGAGTTTCACTGTTCTTATGCTTGGATGTGAAATGAGAGCCCAACACCTCCTTTTATATAAAAAAAGGATGGTTATTTAGTTGGGTTATGGGATATAGCAGGTGGATTAGTTGGGAAACTTCCAATTGCCCATGAATTTCAACAAATTCCTTGAAACTTTTTAATTTTTGGAACTTTTGCAAGTATATGCAGGTTGTTTAGTATGAAGCAAGTGTATGTACATAGGATGTAGTGGTGCAACAAGAATATGTATGCGGGTTGTTTAGTATTGAGCAAGTGTATGTACACAGGCTGTAGTGGTGCAACAAGCATATGTACGTGGGCTGTAGTGGTGCAGGGTGCATGTATCTTCTAAAAAATATTTTTTAAGGAAGAGCTTCTTAGCAGTGCTTTGGAAAAATATGCAAGCAAGAGGTCCAAGTCTATGTATGCATGGATAAATAATTTTAGGGCTATAATAGATGAACCCTAATGTGTGAGTCAGAAGAGAAACTGATTTCCAAAATCAATTAGAATATCTTCACCAATGTACAAATCGAGTGAGCCCGGTACCAGAGTTTGGGAAGTGCCATTTGAAAAACAACAATTGTCTCTCCGAGGCAGGCATACCCATGCTCAATATTAACTAAACCATGGATGCCAATCAAATAAAATGCATATCCATGTCATATAACTATATAAATTGTAGTCGTAAGCAATACATATTGGATCTACATCTCAAAATCAGTGGAATATATACAAGTATAGTATCCATCTTGAACAAGATAATGATGCCTGATGGATGAAGATGAGGTCTTCATAGCTCAAGAAACAAATTCAAGATATTCAAAACTCAGGTAGGAGTATAATGGGAGTGTATAACTCACTACCCTGAGGTCTTCGACATATTGTCGGGAAAATACATGAGGATCTCGATGATCAAGCATAAAACTTCATTGATTTTGAATATTGACTTATCTGGACTCTTGGGATGGAAAACTCATGAAGTTCAAGAGAAAAACTGTAGAAAGGGCAACTCAGATTGAGTGAAACTTCCCTTGGACAAAAGCATGAAAGATGATCAGAATCAGGAAGAATGACATTAACATAAGTTCATAATGCAGGAGGCAACTCAAACTCTCCATGTGTTTGGAAGAGTAACCAAACAGAGGAGGACACAACTCTATGTAGCGAGAACAACTTCCTAAGGTCATAATAGATCCCAATGCTTGAAGAAAAAATGAAAGGATGTGCTTTGTCCAAGGGAGACTCTCTGTGTTGCTGAAAAAAGAATACATATTTCTCGTCCCCTCTTTTTGGAATATTTGATTTTTTTTTTCTTTTTCAATCTTTCAAGAGCTTGAAAAGGAATAAAATAATGCTACGTTACAAAGGAGGACCAAGTGTCACAAGAAAGCATACTATTTCCAAGAACAAGTAACATACTAATGCTCAGAGCAAGGAGACATGTGCAGGAAAAGGACACTCGGGGAAAATTCCTCCATGGGTCAAGGTGTCAGGTTACAGAGGCAAGAAGTGCTACAAGGTTTGCGTATAAGGCATGATTCAAAGGTTCAATTGAGAGAAACATGGAATCGACATTAGGCCAAAGACACAGAGATGAAAATTCGATTAGGAAAGACACAATGAGACCCCTTCCATGTAATTTTAATGAGCCCAGAGAAGGTAATCTTGGTAGTTTTTTCGCGTTTAGAGAGTCTGAAAAAACATAAAAGAAGACTCCAGGGAGTACCTTTTTTGGATATAGTCTATTCAGTTCGAAAAAGGGTTAAACTTGCACTGAAAATACATCTATTCAAAATCATTTTAACGAGTGTGACAAAGACAATATCACTCGACAATCTTTTCAATTTTAAGGAGTCTGAAAAGATCTTAACTATGGAATCAAAATCTTTTTCTAAGTTTAGTCTCCTTAGCCCGAAAAAGTATAAAAGTAATTAAGGATAACTCTCCCGGTGAAACGAATCTCTCGAGGCACACCTTTTTATTCTATAATCTAAAGGATGGAAAAATTATTAAACTCATGCCAGTAGATGTTCTTCTAGACCAATTTAATGAGTGTGAAGGAACAAGGTCACTCAATGATCTTTTTCAATTTTAGGGAGTCTGAAAGGATCTTAACTATGGACTCCGGGGGGATTCCTTTTTTGTAAGTAATATCCAAGGCCCGAAAAAGGTGATAAACCAAAACCAAGGAGAATGTTCATTTTTCGAAGATTTATCCTCTCGGGCCCGAAAAAGGGTTAAAATTACGTTTGAGAATACTCTTCTAGCGAACCAAAGTTTGTAGAGCATAGATTTATTCGTAAAATTAGTTGTTTGAACCGAAAAAGCGGTAAACTATCGTCGGATAGATGTTCCTTCAAATTTGATTTTGGCGAGCATGAAGAGAAACAATATTGCTCGACAATCTTTTCATGTTTAGAGAGTCTGAAAAGGGATTAAAGAAGACTCCAGGGGCTACTTTTCTCAGTTAATATAGACGAGATTGAAAAGAATAAATACAGTCTCGTTGGATGTTGCTTTTGAATTTCAAAGCGAGCTTGAAAGACAACAAAGTGTGCTCATTTGGGAGTCCCGAGGGAAAGACCAAGAATGATGGTGAATCAAATGAATGAGGCTTAATATAGTAATCATGAGAGGAATAACAAGGACTCCCAAGCCTATAGTCATTACAGACAGCATGGATGCCAAAATGCAACAAGGATCTACCTAGGCCATCCATGTAAAGGTAGGCTCTACCACCTAATTACGACACTTCTAGTGCAACAATGAAGGTTGCGTGTCACACTTCGGTGGGGTCAATCCAATGGAAAAGTGAAAAATACAATGATATGAAGAAAGTGGAAATGAAATCCTAAATTATATGCAAAAAGTTGGAAAAAATGACTTTTACCAAAGGATATCCAAAAAGTGACCCATCCCAAAATTTACCAAACCAAAAGAAAAAGAGTATCGGATCAACTAATAAGAAACTCAGAAGTAGAATCAAACAATTATCAATCCAGGAAAAAAGAAAAAGGGGGTCAAAAAAGGGGCAAAAAGGGCCAAAAAAGTGTATAAATAGAAGCTAACAACTCACTTTTACCATTGCAATTTGAAAATTAACCAAAAGGAAAAAAAAACCTTTGCTAAAAGAGTTGATTCTGGAATCTTCAATGGACGACATGACCTTCTACTTGGACCAAGTAAGTACAAATCCCTCCCTCGTGCATTTCAATTCTTCCTTTATGCTTGTATTTTAGTTTTTGAGGGGGTACGCTCTCCTAAAAAGAGAGGCCCTACATGTACGCAGGATGTCCAAGGACAACCTGCATATGTACTTGGGAAAAAAACAATCAACCCATGTACATACATGACTGTGTCCAATACAATCCATGTACACCTTTGCAAGCTTTCAAAAAATTAAAATTCAAGTACTAAATTCCTCCATGTTTCCCTGAAATAGGATGTATGTTCACTAGAGGGAGAGGGAGCATGAGGACATTGATCGCCTAGTCGAAGAAGACCCTATAGCCATTGCCACACTAAAATAGTTTGGGCTATGGAAGTTTTTCCGGTGTCCTTTCATGAGGGCACATCCTATATTGCTCAATGCTCTTGTACTAGAGGGTAAATCACTAACCCCCACGATAGAGGATATCTATTTCTTGACTGGCCTCTCGAGGAGAAGGGAACTAGTCAATCTGAGGAAATTTCCCCTTGAGCCTTTCAACATTGAGGATTATTTCCAGATGCACTGTGAGGCCAACACTGAGAAGGTAGGTTCTCAGATGTCAATTCACAAGAACACCAATCTATCTTTTCACGTGATATTACTATTGATCAGGTGGATTACTGGATCCGAAACCCTACGTCAGGCCTCCCGGGCATACATGCACTGGGCCATTCAGTGTCTAGAGGCACACATGTTATACTAGAGTACGACCATGATGATGTGCATGAAGAGACAACTGACAAAGTGTCGACAACGTAGCAAAAATAACTTCAGGTTCGATACGATTTTTTGATCCTTTTTCTTTGAGAGGGTGTGTTCTAGGTGGATATCGGTGGCCACCCACCTTTTCCAACTAGCTCAAAACAGTTTTCTGGCAATTTTGGTAATTTACTATTTTTAGCAGTTTTTAACTTCTGGGGCCATTTTGAGGCCCTAAACGACATTTTTGGGAAAACGGGGAGCAATATTGAAGTTCCTTCATTATTTCCCCCAAAATGAATCTCCTCGACGATACCTTTTCAATGGGCTATCATGCACCTAAAACAAATATCGTATGCAAAAGTTATGACCCCAGAAATTTGATGTACTAACTTACCCAAACGGGGCCCAGATGAATTTTGGCGCTTCATCTCCTAGGGTTAGGTTTTTGGATGTCTAGGGTTTTTGTAATTTTTGTTTATTGTAAAAAGGCCTTCAGAGCCTCATTGTAATCATCTTCTTATGAATGCAAGTAGCCGTCACATCTCTTCTCATAGATAAGATGCCACCATTCTAGCAAGTCTTTCACTCTGTATTTTTACAGTCTCTGTACATTTCTTCCATTAATAGAAATCGTGTGTTACTATATATCTGTATTTATGGTTGCATCTCTGATACATTTATGTTATATTATTTAATATCTGTGATATCACTGTGAATTTATTTATTATATCTCCGCTCTCATTTCATGCCGAAAGTAATCTGGATCAGGGTGCACAGTCTTAGTCCCAGAGAGATGGTACAGGGGGCATGTGGCCTCCTTCCCAATAGTATGTAGGTGGGAAGCATTGCTTCCACGATAGGGTGGAGGGAGGACCATAGAGGCCTTTGATGAAAAATTCTTTGATAGGTGGGCACGACATATTCTAGTGATTGAGCATTACCCTTATACCGAGATCAACTTCACCAGAGATCCTGACATGCCAGTGCCTCCCAACGAGGAGCAAGGTGAAATAGGTAACAAAGTTTGAAAGTTATTTAATTTTTAATTATTTTTATATATATCATTTTTATGTGTGTATAGAGTACTGAATTTGTGTATATGTTATGCACAGATGTGGAACCTGTGTGCCCAATGGAATTTACGAGGACTCGACGACGTCCTTGACTAGAGGCAAGACCAACAACAGTCGAAGGACCAGGAGTTGCAGGGGGACCCCTAGCTGGAGAGGCTGAGATAGTTTTTAGATGAGTGGAGCACAACCTCATTGCACTCACTTTCACTGTACCTATGGCTGAGATAAAGGATCTCCCACCTTCTATGCAACTTCTTGTAGTAGGGTGCCTCGGATATGGGTCTAGATATTATGATGTTTGGCCAATGTCATGGTGCATTATGGAAAGGCCAATAGGCCTCGTGCTTAGATAGTATAGACCTTTGATGTGCCAAGGGAAATTTTTGTACATGTATTTTTTAGGGCATAAGCCCAACGATGTATACTGAACACTATTGAGGTGTCCGTGCCCACCTATGTACTCATGACACTTTTTGGATATATATATATATATATTATGTCTTATGGATGACATTTTTTACAAATGTATGTACATGTGTATGTGTGTGTTTTTTCTTTTTATGTGTGTGCAACATGCCAATCTAATATTTGATTAGCTAGAGTATCTTTCTTATGATTAAATATCCTATGAACATGGATATATGTAATGTAATCAAAATAACGTTCTAAGAGACGTACCCTAAGGAAATGTCAGTGCAAAGTGGGATCATAAACATGGTAAACTCCATTTAACTGGGACACAACCAACTGATCATATAGGTAGACCCGGAGGTGATAAATTCCATGCGAGAAAGAATCTCGAAGCAATTCTATCACTGCACTATACTTGACATCATTGTTTGTAGTGTCACCTAGAAAAATACCTCTGGAAGATAGCAATTGGCATCCAGGTGTAAAAATCACCCAAGTTGTAGAATCAAGCCTCCGAGTGTGTTAACTAGCGCCATCTACGAACCCAAAATACACCTCCGATTCACTTGATATCTGGCATAGTGAAAAATAAGACATAAATAACTACACATCCATAAAACAAAAAAGACAAAACTATATAAGAAGCTATACATATGAACGAGAAGTCCCCCAGGTGACCAACCTAAGAGTAATACTTCTTTAGGTAGAGCCCATTTCTAGGCTCCACCAAGGAATTTCCTTCAAAATCAACCAGAAGGTAAGCACCCTTCTTCACGACCTCCTTCACAATGAGCAGTTGGAACCACATGGGTTTGAACTTGCTTTCCCCCTTGGGATCTTTGTCTTGATCATAGACTAGGATAAGATCGCCTTCAGATAAAATTTGAGCATGAATGGAATGATCATACTAACACTTGGCTCATTTCTTATGAGCCTCATTGGCTGAGGCTGCATCACGACACTGCTCATCAATTTGTTCGAGACATAGTAGGTGTTCCCCAAGTGGCGAAGTGTCTGATAGTAATTCCATTGCCAACTTTAAAGAAGGAATCTGAAACTCAATAGGTAATATTGCTTCGAGCCCGTATACGAGTTCAAAAGGTGAAAAACCGGTGGAAATCTTCACAGACATTCAGTAGGCCCACAACGCTGAGTACAATATCAAATTCCAATTTGACTTGGCAGAATTGATCATCCGCTAAAGAATAGTCTTGAGAGACTTATTCATAGCTTCAACCTGACCATTCTCTTGCGGGTAATAACGTGATGAATTTTCTTTCCTGAAACCAATATTTTATGTTAAATCAATCATCATTTTGTTTTGGAAGTGACTGCCATGGTCCATGACAATCTCTTTCAGGATGCTGAACCTTTCTACGATCTGATTAAAGATTAAAAGAGTCGTTGTTTCATCATCATTGTTAAACATTGGAATAGCTTCGACCCACTTTGTGAAGTATTCTACTGATATGATGATGTAACGATGCCCCCTAGATGAGGTCGGGTGACATGTAGAAAAATCAATCCCCCACTTAGTGAAAGGACCAACAACAATGACAGGAAACATGGGAGCAGGATGTGCCCGCATCTTTCGACACAAGATTTGGCACAAGTGGAACCTCTTGACTTCCTCAACACAATCCTTGATTAACGACGGCCAGAAGCAACCTGCATATAGAATATTCTGGGTTGTTTCAAACCCAAAAAAATGACCACCACATGCTTTAGTGTGACATTCGTTCAAAACAAGTTCTACTTCTTCATGGATAAGGCATCGGTGAAGAATGCAATCAAAGCCTTGACGATACAAAGTGTCATCGAGTATAAGATAATTTCATGCATGATGTTGAATTTGTTAACGCTCATAATGGGAAGTAGAAGTGGGGCACTTCAAAGTCTGGAGATAGACCCGTATATCTCCATACCAGGGGTTCGAATATGAAATTAGAAAAATATCTCCTTCGATAGGAGATTCTTGAGGCGTGATATCACTAGACTCGACCGAAAGTTCTAAAATAAGTTCGACAAAGACCAATGAAGTTTTGGATTTCGCAGAAACAAAATCCAAGTCAAACTCCTGTAAGATGAATATCCATTTACTAATATTTCCACCAATGAACCATTGTGTTAACACATATTGAAAAGGGTTCACGATGCCAATGGTAATGGTATTGTGAAGCAAAATGTAGTGACAGAACCGGTGGACAACATGTACTATTGTCAAAGAAATATTTTCAATGTGAGAATAGTTGAGTTATGTCCCAACCAGGCCTTGGCTAAGGTAATATATAACATTCTCTTCGAGCAGATCATCTTCTTGAACCAATACCATGACGATGGTCAACTCCGTAACAACCAAATACAACAATAAATCTTTGTTATAATTAGGAGGTCGGAGAAGAGGGGCAGATGTCAGGGAGTGTTTAAACTCTTCAAAGGAGCACTAAGTGACTTCATCCCAACAAAATGGGACCTCTTTTTTCAAGAAACGCATAAACCCTTTAGTAATCTCGACGTAATTCACGACAAAACACTGAAGAAAATTCTCTTTCCCCTGTAATCTCTGAAGTTGGGGTATCATGCACGAGGGAGGCAATTGAACTATCGCCTCAACCTTGAGAGGATCGACCATGATCCCTCTTGTCGATAAAATAAAACCTAAGAGATGACCTGATGTTATGTAAAAACTACACTTGTTAGGATTCAAGTGAATCTGATAGTAGCGACATCGTTCAAATATTAGTCAAAGATGGGTGGGATGATCAGATCTCTTGCGAGAGTATGATGCTAGATCATAAAGACATGCCTCAACTATGTGTCTAAGGTCATTAAAATAAAACGATATGGCCCGCTGAAAGTTAGCTCCAACATTCTTCAGGCCAAAAGGCATCTTACGATACGCAAATGTGCCCCAAGGACAGATAAAAGTTGTTTTATGTTGGTCTTCAGATTTGATTTGAATCTTATTGTATCCTGAGAAACCATCCATGAACGAAAATACCTCGCAACCAGCACATTCATCGACAATCTGATCGATTAACGGGGTGGGAAAATTATCTTTCATATGGGCCTTATTCAAATCAATGAAGTCCATACACACGTGAATCATGCCTTGTTTCTTGTAAACGGGGACTGAGTTTGACACCCATTCCTTCAACTGTACAGGGTAGATAAAAACGACTTTGAGCATTTTTTCTACTTTTTCCTTAATTGTTGCCACTTTTCAAGGATTGATTGGACGAAGCTTCTGTTGGACCGACTTGGCATCATGATAAGTCATAATTTCATGCTTGACAATTCATGGGTTAATGCCAGGAATTTCTTCATAAGTCTAGGAAAAAACATCACGGAATTGTTTGAATAACTTAGTGTAAGTTTGAATCTCTTTGGGGGAGCAGTCTGCTCTGATGAAAATATTCTCCACAATGCCAGGGGTTTTGGAGATATCTATTTGAATCATTGTAGCAATACTTTCCATGTTACCCTTGGCATAAAATCCGTGTGTAGCGAAAGGATTGATAGGACAAGGATTCTCTCCATTCACGGTCAACACAAATTCTCCTGCCTCTATTCTCCTTAGCTTGGGAAGGAAGTAATATCTATGATTGAGATCATCCCAAGGTCTATCGAGACCAGTCAATTCCTTGATAATCACATCGTCATAGGGAAGGACCGGGTCTAAAGAATCTTGAGTGGTAAGAGAACCTTGAGCCCAAATAGGCTTGAGAACTAGATCTAACTCCTATAGGGGATTCAGATCGGGGTTGGCCAAAGTTTGCTCAAAAATATTGTATGGAACCTCATCCACGGACAAGGGCATGGCCATGCCAGGATTCCTTGTCCCTTCCATCGAGGACTATGGGGAAGGTAAAGTCCACAAATCGTTAAAGTAGCTTGTTCGAAACGACAACACATGTAGAATTGTATCCCTAGGCTGGTCGGGAACAACTAATATAAGCTTGACATCGCCAGAAGACGGTGGGTAATCAAAAGTTCCCATCAACAATGAAAACAAACCAACACCTAAGTTGACAGTGATGTGTTATTCACCATAAATCATCGAGACCGTGGAAGCCCTCGATGAATGGTCAGGATGAAAGAAGGACAACTGGTCAATGGTCACAATCTGGCCCTCGTGTGGAAAAAACAACACCTAAAAAACCATAGCAACCACTGCATGCATCGCATAAGTCCAACTCCTTCCTAACAAAAAGTTGTAGTTGAGAGGCACATCGACCAATTCAACTTCGACACACAATGTTTCCTCCCAACTACATAGGGAAAGAAGGAATGATTCCATATGGTCTGAACAACCGACTGTCAAACGTCGTAAGCAACGTAGGAGACGAAGATAAACTAGGCTGGCCAATGGCCTTCCAACATGCCAATGACATTACACAATTTGAGGCACCCTTGTCAACCACTATGCATAAAATGTTCTACGTAAAATATTTTGTCATGTAAGCCACTACTATCTAAAACAAAACGTGGTAAGGAAGACGAGGTTTCAAGTCGGTTGGATAAAAAACTATCTCTCCCGTGTTACAAGTCTTTTTCGATCCCAAGATGGATAACAAATATTTTCTCTGCGAAGGGAAACTTTGGAGGACTTCCAAAGAAGACATCGTGCAGGGGGTCTGTGCCAAATATTCCACCACGAAGTAGTTCTAGGCGGCCCTCATGTTTGGATTATGAGAAGCCTTCTTAAATGCACCTTTTGGGATGCGCGTCATCATTTCACTTGCTGCCTTATCAATTTGGAGAAGAGTCAATGGGTTCATGGCTTCTTTTCCCTTTTCATTAGATTCCATCATTCTGTAATTTTGGGCCCTGGTTTCTATATTATCTTTGAAATTCATCATGTAAATATTCGCGGTCGGGTTGTTATTGATAGGCATGGGGGGTCTTTGACTACCCCCTTCCGCGCTGGAGGATGTTGAAGCCTGAGCCATGTTTTTCCCTTGTGGAAAAGGGTTCATCAACACAATAGTTTATTTCTTCACTAATAGATTTTGAGCTTCTACACGCCAAGGGAACAGATGAGTCGAGTGGTCTTCCGTGCAAATATTACATAGATACTTTGACTTCTTCTTCTACATTTCCCCCCCACCAACATTATTGGTAGCCTTTTTATCCCCTTTACCCTTCCTATTCTTTTGTTTCTTCTTTCCCTCGAGTTGTTGGTTGGCCTTGGGGTTAGTTGACTACACATTGTGTACGTTTGACATCTAGGTAGGGGGAACAACCAAACTCGAAGTTTGGTTGGCCACAGTCTGTTGTATCGAAATTTTTTTCAATTGATTTGATAGCAGATCCATGGAATTTATTTGTGTTGAGCCCACAATACCGTCGGTATGGGGTCCAAAAATTTTCTTGTCCTTATCGAGAATAGACCATGGCGCATATGGAAAAATCTCGTAGACCATGTCAGAATGAGAGTAGATTAGTTCAAGATGTTGTGCTCTCATAATTGCATCATCTTATGAAAACACTCTAGAAGTCGCTACGTCCTTGGATACATAGGGAACCAAGCACTTCAGGAACCAGTCAAGCATGAAAGGAGGAGGGACTTGGACCTTAATTAAGCTCTTTCGATGCCACCATTCTCAGATATGATCAGAGATGTGGTAGACCTTGGTTTGTTCAAATTTGGCCAACAATTTGATGCCAACATTGTTTCTCATAGGTAATTGGAAATGGTTCAATAAAACCATTACCAAGTCGTTGAAGTAAGAGTACCTTGAGCGGTCGAGCTCAATATACCATTTCACAACACCCTGTTGGAATGTTTATAGGAAGAGTGTGCTTGGCATTGATGGCAAGAACAAAAGTGATGATAGCACTGGGAATGGCTAGACTGTGACAATGTGGGGGTTTGGAGAAACTTGCTTGTGGTGCTAGTACTTCATGGTGTTGCTTCAAATTTCTTAAGCTTAGAAGAGATAATGAAAAGGGTGAACAAGGGTTAGACTTATTCCAAGTCCCTAAGATCAGGAGGAGTAGTGAAAAGTTGCACACAGAGTGCAAATGACACTTAGGAATTCTTCTAATTCGGGAGAAAGTGCAAGCTCAGGAGGAGGAGGGATATCTTCCCTCTATTCAGCTATAAGGAGGAGATATAGATTGTTGAAGTTCACGTCGAGACACCCAGAGAAGAGCGCAGGAGGAGAACAAATCTTAGTCGTTAGATCTGAGTGCATGGACCAACAGTTGTTGGATCTGGAGGTAAGTGAGCAGGTCTTAGATTCTCAGTTGGGTCCATCCATCGTTCAACGGGATAGGTGGAAGCAGATCCGAGAGTTTGAAGAATCCAACTTTGGAATATTTGCAAGGAGGATAGGTGAAAACCTCTGAGAGACGAATTTGTGAAGTGGATATCTGGACCATTGGATCATGAAGATTTGTGGACTGTTGATTTGACACTGGAAGAGTTCAGAGATCGGACTTTCGGAGAAAGGAAGTGATCTAAATTCCAACATCGCAAAGAGAGAAGTACCGAGGTCACAAAATGTGATGTCTCGAAGTACTTCGGAGATCAGGTGTTGGGAGATTCGGGGTGACTCATAGCAGAATATCTGAAGCACGAAGTTGCAAAGTTCCTCTTTGATTGGCGTATGGTCACAACAAGTGGTCATGTGGAGAGAAACCTTGCGCCCGTCGACATTATATTTTACACATTGAAAAGTAAAAATTCCTACAGCAGAACATATGATCTGCAAAGTCGCGAAGAGCCTTTTTGAAAGGCGTGTGGTCACAGTCGGTGGTCACATGGGGGGAATCTTGCACCTGGTGCTAGTTCAAGCGGGTGAAGTTCGCAAGGAGCTTCTTCACGAGGACCTCCTGTAACTGTCAGAGAATATCAACTGTAACTGTAACAGAGATAATAAGCTCAATTGTAATAGAGAAGATCAACCGCAGAAGCCAAAGAGACTCAGGATAACTACTAGAGAATTTGAAGGGTCACACTATTACAGAAGCCAAAAAGAATCTTAGGATAATGACCACTAATGATGCACAGACTCAGGATAAATTCTATAGAAGACAAAGAGTTGTGAGTATTATCTGGCAGAGGACTTGGCGTGATAAAAATACGCAGAACAAAGAAGAGAGAGGGTCTTTTTTTTTTAATTTTTTATGCGGGTAGAAGGTGTCTGAGTGCAGGAGATGAAGAGAACCGAAGAGGCGCAGTGCATAGAATGAATATGGATCATAGAGCATAAAACACAAAAGAAAATCTGAACAAAGAGGAGTGGTATGTAGGAGGAGAAAGAGTGGAGCATAGACGAAGAACAGTGCAGTGGATTTACAGAGCACAAAAGAAGAAATATGCAGAAGTGGAATAGAGCATAGAAGTTGAAGAAGGCAGAGGAGGCATTGAGCTGTAATAGATCATATCAGAGACGATCAAGTAAGTAAGTTTTTTAAGATTCAATCAGGGTGGTAGGGTGGTGCTAGGGAGGATTGTAGTCCTCTAATTCTAGTTGGTGCTAGAAGATATTCTGGGAGTTGGTGCTTCCATCTAGTTGGTGCTAGAGAAACCTAGGATTTGGTGCTTCCATCTATTTGGTACTAGAGAAACCTGGGTGTTGGTGCTTCCATCTAGTTGGTGCTAGAGAAACCTAGGAGTTGGTGCTAGAGAAATATAATAGTTGGTGCTCTCTGCAAGTTGTAGCTTGCTATCAGAAGTTGGAGCCTCATATTTGATTTGGTGCTGAAAGACTGTGGTGTAGTTGAAAGTTGGATCTTAATTGACATCCTAAGAAGAAGAGGTTTTTTCCCTTTATGGGTTTCCTTATGAAAATCAGTGTCTCTATGTATTTTGTGTGATTGATCAAATATTGTATATCTATGCATGTTAAGTTATCAACAACACATTAAATAATAATCTAGAAATATTTACAAAATAACAGGAAAAGTTTGAAGCTTATATATATAATTGATTCACTCCCCCCCTCTTAGTTATTTTTCCAACAATTGGTATCAAAGACAGTTCCTTTGATCAAAGGTAGATCCATAATCTTGAACATGACTAGTGATGAAGGAAGTTCAACTAATAGAGCCCCTCTGTTTGATGGAACAAACTTTGCCTTCTGGAAAATAAGGATGAGAACATATTTAATGTTTTTGGGTGTTGATGTTTGGGATGTCGTTGAAACTAAATATGTGAAGCATGTAGTGTTGGCCTCAAAAGATTATAAGATGGAGTTTAGTTTTAATGAAAAAGAAATGAATTCCATCCTCAGTGAACTTTCAAAAGCTGAGTTTGTCAAAGTCATGTTGTGATTCAACAAAAGTCATGTGGGACAAGCTGATAAGTAGTTATGAAGGTAATGAAAAGGTGAAAGACGTAAAACTTCAGACTCACAGATTGAAATTTGAGCAGTTAAATATGGATGAAGACAAAACTATTAGTAAGTACTTCTTACATATAGAAAAAATTGTCAACACTATGAAAGGTCTAGGTGAAATGATAGATGAATATTTTCTAGTCCAAAAAATATTAAGATCTCTTCCTGATAGATTTAACTCAAAGGTCTCTGCTATAGAGGAAATAACTGATCTCAAAATGTTGACACTAGATCAAGTTCTTGGATCCCTAACTTCTTGGAACCCTAACTTCATATGAAATGATAATCACCAAAGGTAAATCCACTACAAGAGAGGCATCCTTTAAAGAAGAGAAAAACATAGACTCCGATATAGATGATATTGAAGAAAATTTTGTGAGAAGACTGACGAAAGGATTATGCAAATACAAAGGTAAACTGCGCTTCAAATGTTTCAACTGTGGAAAGATAGGTCATTTTTCATCTAAGTTTCCTCACAAAAGAAAGGATCAAACATATGATGATGAAGAGAAGCATAAACAAAATTAGTTCTATAAAGACAATAATTTTAAGAAGAAAAGCCTTTGTGTAAACAATGATCACGATCCTTCAGATGATGAAAACAATGAATATTCTATTGAAAGTAAAATAAATGATTTCATGCTAATAGATTTAGAAGATCTAAACATAGAAGATACAGGAAGTGAGTTTGTTGATTGTGAAGCAGTAGTAGATCTTGAAGGAGAACTTGCCAGTGCCATGGAAGAGATTGATAGACGTAGAGAAAAGAAAAGAAAACAAAAACAGTTGCTTCTCAGGTATGAGAAAACATGCAATGAACCATCTGAAGAAATTACTTTGTTGAAGGTTAATTTAGAAGAAGCCGAGAATATTGAAGACATCCTCAAACAACAATTGAGGGAAGATAAAAAAAGGTGAAAAATTGGAAGTTGAAGTAGTATCTGTCAGAAAAGATCTAGAGAAATTTCAGGCCTTATATCATCAGAACCTGACAAGTATTAAATCTTCAGAAGGATTAGCCATAATTTTGAATCAACAAAGGAATTCAAAGTTGAAAACTGGTTTGGGTTATGAAGAGGCATCAAGTAGTGGTCAGCCAAGAAACAAAGAATCCATCAAGTTTTTCAAATATACAACCATTGACAACAACAAACCTGCAGAAACAAAGGAAGATAATCAACCGCCAAGGAGGAGTGAAGAAAAAGGTACTAGAACTGAATTTGTAGAACAAATAAATAATACACCCTCTACTCAAGGAAATCATCAGCATGGAAGAAATCGACCTACTTAAGGAAATCATCAGCATGGAAGAAATCGACCTGCTCAAAGAAGACAACCATTTTCCAGGTACAGAGAGTTTTTCTATGGATATTGTTTTTATTATTATAACTTTGGCCACAAAGATGTAAAATGTTCCTTAAGATTTAGACATGAGCAATCAAGACACCCAAGGAATAAATATCTACCACAACAAAGAATGATCCAACCAAGTAACAAACAAAAACAGACTATAAATCATGTGATGGCTGGGAAAAAGACACAGATTAAGCATAACAATCGTTATGATCCTTTATTCAATGAACCATAATGTCACATCTGCCATAATTATGGACATAAAGTTGTAGAATGTCGCCTAAAGAACTATAAGCCAGATTCAAATCATAGAGCTAAAGACGTCAAGGTTTGGAAGAAGAAAGAAGATAACAAGTGTGGATAAGTGTTTTCAACTCAAAGACAAAATAACCCCTAGTATATTGACAACGGATGCTCCAGTCATATGACAAGTGGAAAAAGTAAGTTCCTATCACTCAAAGAAAGTAAATTAGGAAATGTGACTTTTGGAAATGATGCTTCAGGAAAATCAGAGGTAAAGGCCTAGTAAGCTTAAGTAATGGAAGAGGCAAAGCTCAATATGTATTATTTGTTGATGTATTAAAGCATAATCTTCTTAGTGTCAGTCATGTGTGTGACAAAGGATGTGAAGTCACTTTCACTACCAAAGATTGTAAAGTAAAAACAATGAACATAGGAGAGATGATTGCAAAAGGGGTTAGAACTAAAAACAATGTCTATGTTCTGAAGGAAGATAAGGAGGAATGTCATTTAGGAAAATTTGATGAAAGTTGGTTATGGCACAAAAGGCTTGGGAACCTAAATTTTGATCATATTGTCAAGATAAATAATGAAGGTTCTGTGAAAGATCTTCCAGGAATATCTAATCCTCATAAATCTGTATGTGAATCCTGTCAAACGGGGAAGTTGACTTGTGCTCAATTCAAATCGAAGAGTTTCACATTTTCAGAGAAACCACTTCAAATT